>JAVIAB010000160.1:16662048-16854548 GCA_032433765.1 Megaustenia siamemsis | reverse complement strand
AAAAGAAAAAACAATATTTGAAAAAAGAGGGAGAATACACTTCATCGAGCCATATTTAAATACAAGCATTAACTACTACACGTTGCAGTCTGTGCCAAAACTCCTGTGTCACTTATGCCACAGAGAGTGCCGATTTCATTACAGAGTAACGGTTCTTAAAGCACAGTCGTTTTTCTACGCAGTTCGACAGTTAATCGAAAAATACATTCTCAATCTGTTGCGTTTTATCGGGGTGAACTTTTTCTTTGCAGTTTTAACCATTTTCTGTAGGAATAAAAAAAATAATTGGCTGTCTGGTTGATTATATTGATCCAGCCAGTATTGTGTGCACATGGCCTTTGGCCAACTGTGCTGTACAGTAGAATAGAACTGAACCAAATGAGTGGATCTCGTGTCTAAAAAATTTTAGAAACAAAAAACGTAAATTTAAAAAAAGCAAATCTATGAGTACTGAACGCAGTAGGTTAAAAAGAGGAAAATCATGGATGGTCAGGCTGCAGATAGTACTCGGCAAACATGTTTAATCGAGGGCTTAGAATCCAGTGAAGAATGGATCCAAGTGTCGTTAGAGTTGAGTACGTCCTTTCCCAAAGTCATCACACTGGATAGAGAATGTAAACAAACGTCATGGTTGTTGAATTTCTCAGCGATCAGGACTCAGTCAGAGTAGGACTCAGTCAGAGTAGGACTCAGTCAGAGTAGGACTCAGAGTAGGACTCAGTCAGAGTAGGACTCAGTCAGAGTAGGACTCCAGACTCTCACACGAAGACAGCTGTCTGTTTAAACCTGTTAGATCCACTCCGCTTGAATACCTGTTAAAACGTTGCACTGCGTTCTGCGCCAGTGGCCCAGTGCATCCGATTTCAGCCAGCATTTTTGTTCAGGTTTGCTTTCCTTAGCCTTTGATTGTCCCCAATCTTCCTGCAAGGCAGCTGATGATCTTTTCTGTAGGGGGATTCTGCCCTTAGATGGTCGGCCTTCCCAGGTTTACGAGCACCATCTGCCCGAGTCACTAGACTCGGTAAATATCCTTATACTAACGGAGTTAATGTATAGGTCTGTACCAATGATCTCTGCCTCTCCGTTTGTGACTACATCCATCAGTTTTGCTGTGATGGAATTTTTAATAAGTATAAGAATTCCACCCTTGTGACCTTCCCTGACCTGTCTAAATGTGTGGTAGCCCCTGATCATAAATCAGTGCTGAGGATTAAGATGAGTTTCATGGATGCACGCAACGTCTATCTCCTACTCTGCTAGTCTGATTGTTAGAGCTTGTTTTTTGTGGTATATGCCCTCCGCATTCCAGTGTATTATATTCAGCTGTTTCTTGAAGCCTTTCCGGTCAGCGGTAGTTTCAATCATAATTAGAGTCTGTTAGATCCAGTCTGATTGATTACTTGTTAAAACGTTACACACACTTCTGCGCCAAGTGGCCCAGTGCATCCGATTTCAACCGGCATTTTATTCAGGTTTGCTTTCCTTAGCCTTTGATTGTCCCCAATCTTCCTGCAAGGCAGCACATTGGCTTTTCTGTAGGGTGATTCTGTCCTCAGATGGTCGGCCCTCCCAGGTTTACGAGCACCATCTGCCCAAGCTTGATGTAGTAATTAGTTGGTGATTAGACCATCACCATCATACATCAACAACAGACTATAAGACCCTCCTAATTATCACGAACTTCCGGAAGTCTCACATATGCTGACAAGTCATGTACGAAACCCCACTCCGTCTTTCATTGATTAGAGTACGACCGTCCTAGGGCTATGCGACTAACTTGATGACATAGTTCACACAACAATGGCTGCACTCACAATATCCCAGTTACTATAGTAAAAGCAGCCAACAGCACACGAAAAGCTGATGCACAATTTCCAAAGTGAAAACTGCTACTGACTAGACTAAGAAGAGCTTAGCAA
This sequence comes from Megaustenia siamemsis, assembly GCA_032433765.1. Lineage (NCBI taxonomy): Eukaryota > Metazoa > Mollusca > Gastropoda > Stylommatophora > Ariophantidae > Megaustenia > Megaustenia siamemsis. The sequence goes on along the minus strand of JAVIAB010000160.1, from coordinate 16,852,629 downwards.
GGAGTTGTACAATGCAAGAACTTGGCATCATACAATTACATCGACGGTTTTGGAACATCACACGATGTGTTGACGTAATTTGCATATATTGCTAGGCAGAGGAAGGTTCACAAACTTTTGACTTGACAATGAAGAACAATGAGATGAATACAACATGTTATCATCGACGAACTTTGCTAACTGGGATCAGTTAATTAGCTCAGACGCAGAAAATTACACCGTAGAGCCGAAGCTAATCAGTTCCCTAATGCAACTTCTGCAGCGGTCCAGCGAACGTGACCTCATTCCACCATGTTTGGAAACGGAAGTCATGAACAGACTGAACAAATATCATATCACAGTGGGAGAGCCCAGAGGGATGCTACGTAGGAAGCTAAAGAAGACTTACATAAACATACATAATACGGGTAATCGTTTAGACAGACAGTCTGTAGCAAACAATCAGTAAATGTCAACAGAACCTTTCAGGTTTTTTATTGTGGATGAACAGTTTCTCTCTTGGCTAAATCTGGCAACATTAGATCCACAAGTCCGGTCACAGAATGAACACAACGCCGTTATATTTTTATATGCGGTCCTGGATCTCTTTTCTTTTGGCCCTTGTCCTCTGATCTTTTCATTACATCCTATTTAGATGCGGTTATGTCTCTCCTAAATCTGTTATCCACAAGACACGATCTGTCACCTGATTCGCCCAGTTCTTTTCATTGATTGAAAATGGAATTGATTGAATCCAAGGTTGTAGAATTGTGGAGCAGATGGGGCTGTCGTTGAGTGTGAAGGTCGAAGGTCTAATCACGCCTCATTGAATTGAAGAGCTGCAGTCTTATGAACACTAATAGTCAAGGAAAATAAATCACGTTATCTAGACAGTTCGTCGATCATTGACTGTAATAAATCACTGCAGCAATGCCTCATGGTCAACAAATGGAATTCTAAGATAAAAGATCATGCAGTTCTTGTCCTTGCCTCTCGCTAGGCTCAATGAGAAGCCATCAGGTCTGCCTATTTTTCTACGTCATCTCTTTTCCACGTCACTTCTCTCTTTATGCGCACTGTATTGCATCAATTTTACATAGAGTGCCGTCTCCGCATCGAAGGTTGGCTGTCATAGTGCGCCATTCCGCTCTGTCTCTTGCTTTGATGGTGCAGGTTATCATAGACTGACTTGTCCATCTTTTGTTGTTACTCGTCCATGTTAGTCTTGGTCTCTTTTACCTTGTATTTTCCATTCCAAGATTACTTTTAGTAGACTGCTGTGTCTTTTAACATGCCACCACTAGACCCAAGACCCACTAAACCCAAGTAGCTATTGACCAATTAGCCTACTGAGCTGCCTGAGTAAACTCATGGAAAGGTTGGTTAACAGAAGACTTATGTGGCATTTGGAGACAAAAAAAGCCAGAAAACGAACTAATATTATGAAGAAACTGGCACGAACGGACTGAGGGGCATACAGCAATATTTTGAAAAGACTATACGTAGGAAGAGTCAGACCAGTTCTAGAGTATGGAGTCACAGCCTGGGCTATGGCTTCCAAATTAAACCTTAGCAAAATTAACAGAACACAGAACCAAGCTGCCCGTATCATCACTGGTGTTATGAAATCTACACCTATAATGACTCTAGAAACAGTAACAGGTTTACAGTCCTTAGATGACAGACGGGTCACTAAAGTATTGCAATAAGCGGAGAAATATAGAAGGTTATGATTACATAAAATACCAGAACTGAAGGAAAATATAACAGGAATCATGAAAAAGGCACCCAATCAGACACAGAAAGAAAACACGTAGCAGAAAAACGCATACACGATACCTACTCACAGGACTCTTGGTCCCACATATACACAGATGACTCTGCTACAAATGCCACCAGAAATGGAGGGGGTGGTGTGTTCTTGACGCTGAATAATCAAGACGAGATCACCAAATCAATAGCCACTGGAAAATTCTCAAACAACTTTAAAGCAGAAACTGAGGCCATTAGAGATGCTGCAACACTGGCTACTCAACACAAAAATAACATGCACAATAAATTGGTTATTCTGACTGATGCACTGTCAGTATTATCAGCTCTAAAAAGCCCCAAGAACAATGAACTAGATGACTTGAGAACAAACCTGGACCAACTATGCAATAACTTCCAGAGAGTAGTCATTCAGTGGATACCATCACACTGTAATATATACGGGAACGAACGCGCAGACAAATTAGCTAAAGAGGGAGGAAGATTACCGCAAGAGAACCAATTCATCATACTTCGCCTACGCACTGGCCACAATAGAATGAGAAATCACATGTTCACCAAGTTCAAAATAGGTACAACCAGCCTATGCCACTATACAATGGACAATATGACTACAAAACATGTTCTACAGGATTGCCCCCAGTACACAGACCTGAGAAGAGCAATGTGGTCCACGCCCACCTCCTGGAAGAAAAACGATATGGGGCAATCGATTCGCTTAAACAGACAGCTGACTTCATGAGAGTCTAGAATCCTACTCTGATTGAGTCTTGATCGCAGAGAGAGAGAGAGAGAGAGAGAGAGAGAGAGAGAGAACATGTCTCCAAAAATCTCAAGGATAGATTCATATGCGTGGCCCGCAACATTATTTATGCCATCATATGCCAACGACATAACATGACTAATTTTTGGCTAGTCCGTGAGACGTTTAGCGAGAAGATTTGGTGAATATCTTTGGGATGTTCCACAGAGAACCGGTTTTTTTAACTTTGAGATCCACTTGTAGGTTCCACTGCACAGCGATTTTACCAACACCCTGAATATATGTATGTATTATATCGGGTAACTAATTTTCTGAACAAACTGACCCAAAACCTGCTGACAGCGACCAGGTATATTTTGTGGATAGAGCCGTTAGTTGAATCATCACTGAGAAGTATGTCTCACTTGAGGACCAAACATGTGCTCTCCCAGTTTCTCGTAAACACAACACATGATACGTGTCACTGCGGGATCTTAACAGGTAATTTTGTATTTATTATTATTTGTTTCTTACTTTTTCCTCCCATTAGAGAGCAACTGTTTTTTTTTTTTAGTTATAACCAAATTCTCCAGAAAAAGTAGCAATTTAAAATAGGATCAAACCCGGTCTCCAAGAACCTTTATGCACCGAGATGTTCCGGGAGACTATACTCGGCTCTGGCGAGAGGATCTTGTAGATGATGACCATCCACTCTTGTAGCAAGAGGTTCATCCGAACATCAGGAAGGACAGCGGGAGGTAACGTTAACACGATCTTTGAGCTCCTTCTGCCCACCAACTCGTGTTTAGCCAGCGCCGGCAACTGTCAGTCTCCCCTCAACTGCTACATCACAATCGCCGTGTTCTTATTATTCTGTAAAAGTACAAGTAATTCACCACTGACGAACCAATTCAATGTTGTTCAATGTTATTTTTGCCGCTGTACAGGTTGCAGATAGCAATGCCAGATTTTGTAGGAGATCATTAGTTACAAATTCTACGTTGAATGCCTGAATGGTTGCTAGGCCTGCTCCCTGTAGAGAAACTTCCGTAATTCATGCGGAATAATAGAACAAAGGAGTATGTGTTAGCACTCGGAGAAATTGACAGACAAACAACAATAGAAAAAAACGAAGAACAATATATGGTCCGAAGCGGGATCGAACCCATACTCAGTGGCACCGCGCCTTGCCACGAGAAGCCGAACGCTTGGCACACTGCCACGCAGCCAACTAAAAAAATTGGCTATTGTAGCAGTGTCTTACACGAAGGCGTACTCAATGACTATAGCATAGGGTAACGATCACAGACCTACTGGGAGATACTTGCATTAATAGGAAAGTACAAATATACAATTTATTTCCGGTCTGTAATCGTTACCCTATGCTATAGTCATTGAGTACGCCTTCGTGTAAGACACTGCTACAATAGCCAATTTTTTTTGTTGGCTGCGTGGCAATGTGCCAAGCGTTCGGCTTCTCGTGGCAAGGCGCGGTGCCACTGAGTACGGGTTCGATCCCACTTCGGACCATATATTGTTCTTCGTTTTTTTCTATTGTTGTTTGTCTGTCAATTTCTCCGAGTGCTAACACATACTCCTTTGTTCTATTATTCCCTGTTATCGCCTCGGAAGTTCCCCATATAATAATATTTATGTATTATTATTTGTACCCCGTAATTCATGCGGCCTGCCACTGGAGAAACAACAACTTTAATGTACTAGAAGCGCGGACTACCAAGAAAGCAAAACATTTCTAGTGACGTCATTTGTGACGCACTAAAAAAACCTGGACCCGCCTTATTTCTCTTTTATGTCGGGAAAACCCGTAGTTCCCGGAATCGTTGAGTTCCAGCTATCTGGGACACAGATGGGTCTGTTATTGGGCACGTATTCACTTCACACGAGTTTCAGGCTTTTCTGGCGAGAAAGAAGTGGAGAGAGATAGAGAGGCGATGACATTTATGCGGGAATTAAAAAGTTAGAGAAACATAAAAGAAAAGAGGAAGAACCAGGGTGATAGAGCGAGAGAAACAAAAGCGATGTGGGTGAAGAAGACAGGCAAATTGAGTGAGTGAGAGAGAGAGAGAGAGAGAGAGAGAGAGAGAGAGAGAGATAAAGGGATGAAAGCTAGAGAATGTAGCTATTGAGATAGCCCTCTATGGGAAGTGAGATACGATGTCTAGCCCTCTCTGGGTAGTGAAATCCGATGTCAAGCCCTCTCTCGGTAGTGAGATCCGATGTCTAGCCCCTCAGGGTAGTGAGATTCTATGTCTAGCCATCTCTATTCAGTCATTTGCTATTTTAGTGTTTGACAACTTATGCTATGCATATGGTATAGACATAGAAAATTATTATTTAAACTATAGTTAGTTTGTAAAGTTTGTAATTGTTGCAACAATTGGTATCAAAACGTAAGTTCAAATCAAGATTTCATAAACGCAGTTTCAATCAAGATTTACAAAAGGAATACCCCTTTCTAGAAAAGTCTACATCAGACTTCACTGTAGGATGCAGTAAATGCGTCTCTGGGTTTTCGATTAACCATAGTGGATGTTGTGATATTAAGAGTCACATAAATAGTGCGAGAGAGCCGTCGCTACAGCTGCATTAAGCTCGTCGTTAACAACATCTTTCGAGGGGAACAGATTGGTGACAAAGAAGAACAATTAGCTGCTACAGAAGGTGCATTTGCTTATCATACAGTGATACACAATAATACATTTAGATCTATGGACTGCACATCACAATTACTTCATGTTACTTTAGAACTAACATTTGCTTGTGCACGTACGAAAACAGAAGCCATTATTCGAAATGTGTTCACACCCCATGTTCAAAACGAATTGAGATGTGACCTAGAAAACTCAACATTTATTTCCATACTGACAGCTGCCTTCAACCACAAGGAAATCAAGATTTTTTCTTTGCTTGTCAGATACTTTGATCACAATAAGAGGCTGAAAGTTAAAATATTAGAATTGAAGTCATTGCCAGGAGAAACATCTGATATTGTTAGTAGTTTTATTAATGAATGTCTAACGGAAAACGGTTTAGAAAGGAAAGTAGCTGTATTATGTACAGACAAAACAGATTCTAATTTTTGGGGCACTGAAAGGAATGGAAAGAACAATGTTTTCATAAAGCTGAAAGAAAACCTTGGACATTGTTTGATAGGTGTTGGTTGTGCATGTCATATTTTCCACAACACTTCGAGCAGCTACAGATGTATTACCTATTGATGTTGATGATTACTGCTAAAATTTATCTGTACTTCAAATCATACACAGTTAGAGTTGAAAGTCTCAAGGAGTTTTGCCAATTTGTGGACACAGACTTCCAGATGATTTTAGGTTATGCACAAACTAGGTGGCTTGCTCTCTTGCCTGCTGTTGAAAGGGTTCTTTACATGTTCCTGCCTCTAAAATCCTCTTTTCAGTCTCAAGACAGATGCCCAGTCTTTATACAGAAATTCTTTGAAAACCCCCTGTCTAAAGCATGGCTTATTTTGTTCACAGTCAGGCATTCTCTTTGCACGAAGCAGTGCAGAAAGTAGAGGGACTGGTGGTCACTGTTTTTGAAGTAATTGAGAATATCAATGGGTTGAGAATTATCTTGGAGTCCAAACTGGAAGATTGTTTCTTGCCATCAAGAGTTAAGCTACATCTTGACAAGCTGGGAATGGAAGGAATTCCACAGGAAGATGTGAACAAGTTTAAAGCCAGTGTTTCTTCATTCTATGAAACAGCTTTAAGTTATTTGAAGAAATGGGCTGCAAATAATTTTCAAAACCTTGAGGCCTACAGCTGGGTAATGTTGAACAGAACACCAACTTGGGAAGATATTCAGAAATCTTCATCATTAGTGAGTCAAACAGAACCTTCAGTCAACTTTCCAGAAAATGAAATGTATGACCAATATGTTTACATGAAGTAGTTTGTTACTTCTAGAAAATTAATGAGTGGAGTATTAATAAAACATTACCAGGGCAGCGTTGGATTAAAATGGCGTAACACTTCAAAAACAGGTATGTGCCAATTTCAAATATTCTGAAGCTGGCAGAGATCTTTTTGTGTCTATTGGGAACAAATGCTGCAACGGAAAGATTGTTTTCACTGGTGAATAGCTTGTAGACAAATGATAAAACACATCTAAGTGTGGACACTTTAAAAGCCATGTTGATCACCTAAGTGAACAAAGAGCAAACATGTGTTGAAATTGTTAAGATGCTCCAAACAAAGAAAGATCTTTTGTATACAATCACACATGTTTTTGTTTATCTCCTGATAACGTTTTGTAAGCCTATATTGTTAGGTGTTTTAATTAGTTTCAAAATATATGAATTATTCACTTGAAAAAGACGAAAGAAATTTCATTTTATTGATGGAGAATTTAAGTCAAATTAATCCGTCCAGGATAAGGGATCAAAAATATGGTCACATTATTATATAATGCCACAATATTCTCATCTATCATATTTTGGGGTATATTTCCTTGCCTCCAACGTTGTTCTTGAGCACCAGACTTAGCAGTTCCCTGAAGAGCAGAGCACAGAGTTGTTCAATACTCATTTGCACATTTCCTTAGTATTATCAGTACTACCGAGCAGATATCAACTGGTCCTTTCTTTTGTCTTAGCGTTCACCTATTAAGTGGGCGTGGATGTGTTGCGTCACTGGTTTACGGTAAGCCACCGTATCTGCACCTTCCGAACCGTCGCGTACCAACTTCGACATCATGGATAAATTACTTAACAATTTCTGCCCGGTCAGTGGCCATTATGGATAACTACTTATCGAATGTTAACCATCGAAGATTGTTTACGCAAGAAAGCACATGGAACCTCATGTTTTTCGTCATTGTCCGAAAGGGCTAGGCATCGGGTGTTACTAACCAGAGACCGGCGGAGGTTAAAACACTGAATAAACCTTAGATTCGAAGAGAATAATTCTCACAACATTTTGCGGGATTCAAACGCTGGACCTTCGTGTCCAGGGGCCGACGTCTTACCTCTAGACCACCCAGTCACCTAAAGTGGGCGTGTAGTTTGTGACAAGTTTATTTTTGAGTTTCAGAGAAACTTTAACAAATATTCAAAAGTTGTCACATTTCCAAGTTCTTCATTGTCCACAATGACGCTGGCTTAACTCGTTGTCATAACGGTGAACATTGTCTCAGATTAAGTGCCAGCTGCTATATCGGTGAACATTGTCTCAGATTAAGTGCCAGCTGCTGTATCGGTGAACATTGTCTCAGATTAAGTGCCAGCTGCTGTATCGGTGAACATTGTCTCAGATTAAGTGCCAGCTGCTGTATCGGTGAACATTGTCTCAGATTAAGTGCCAGCTGCTGTATCGGTGAACATTGTCTCAGACAAGTGCCAGCTGCCATATCGGTGAACATTGTCTCAGATAAGTGCCAGCTGCCATATCGGTGAACATTGTCTCAAATAAGTGCCAGCTGCTGTATCGGTGAAGATTGTCTCAGATCAGTGCCAGCTGCTGTATCGGTGAACATTGTCTCAGATAAGTGCCAGCTGCTGTATCGGTGAACATTGTCTCAGATCAGTGCCAGCTGCTGTATCGGTGAACATTGTCTCAAATAAGTGGCAGCTGCTGTATCGGTGAAGATTGTCTCAGATAAGTGCCAGCTGCTGTATCGGTGAACATTGTCTCAGGTAAGTGCCAGCTGCTGTATCGGTGAACATTGTCTCAGATAAGTGCCAACTGCCATATCGGTGAACATTGTCTCAGATAAGTGCCAGCTGCTGTATCGGTGAACATTGTCTCAGATAAGTGCCAGCTGCTGTATCGGTGAACATTGTCTCATATAAGTGCCAGCTGCTGTATCGGTGAACATTGTCTCATATAAGTGCCAGCTGCTGTATCGGTGAACATTGTCTCAGATAAGTGCCAACTGCCATATCGGTGAACATTGTCTCAGATTAAGTGCCAGCTGCCATATCGGTGAACATTGTCTCAGATTAAGTGCCAGCTGCCATATCAGTGAACATTGTCTCAGATAAGTGCCAGCTGCCATATCGGTGAACATTGTCTCAGATTAAGTGCCAGCTGCCATATCAGTGAACATTGTCTCAGATTAAGTGCCAGCTGCCATATCAGTGAACATTGTCTCAGATTAAGTGCCAGCTGCCATATCGGTGAACATTGTCTCAGATAAGTGCCAGCTGCCATATCAGTGAACATTGTCTCAGATTAAGTGCCAGCTGCCATATCGGTGAACATTGTCTCAGATAAGTGCCAGCTGCCGTATCAGTGAACATTGTCTCAGATTAAATGCCAACTGCTGTATCGGTGAATACATTTAGTTAAAGATTATTTTCTATACAATCTTATTTACGCCTCAATTAGATCAGTTAAATCCCTTAGCGCTGTCGCAGAGAAGAACTGTGTTGTCAGCGTATTTGTGTTTTGGTACAATGTTGCCATTTTGTGTGAAAAGATTGTACTTCACAGAATTGTCATCGTTTTCGACATTCCTCATGATGTTTTCTACTTTGATGTTAAATGGTATTGAGAAAGAATGAACTCCTATCTCACTCACTGATAAACTACCAACTAGTCTGATGATCACATTTTAAAGTACAGTAATAAATGAACTATGTGAAGCCATACCGAAAAAGTCAGGCTCCACTTATTGTGAAGACCATCGCACTATTAGTCGCATGAACCAAATAACTAAAATATTACTAACAATCATCATGAGACGTGTAAGGAACAAAATAAAACCAGAAATAAGTGAGGTTTTGTGGAAGGAAAGGGCACCAATAATGCAATATACGTTGTTGTAAGAACATTGATAGCAAGAGCTATTGATGTAAAGAAATATCTATATATATATGCTTTATATACTACACAGAAGCATTTGACAAAGTAAAGCACAAAGAAATAATACAAATTTTAGAAATTATAAACGTAGATTGCAAAGATCTAAGAATAATAAAGAACATGTACTGGCAACAAACAGCGGCCATAAGAACTGGAAACCAATTGGGAATGTTTCAACAAATAAAACAGGGTGTTAGACAAGGTTGTGTGCTGTCACCAGATTTGTTTAATAATTATAGTGAGATTATTTTAAGATCCATAAGGGGCATGCCTGGAATAACAATTGGAGGAAATAATATAAATAGTCTAAGGTATGCTGATGATACAGTCTTAATCGCTAAGAGTAAAAGTGAGTTACAAAAAATGTTGGACATTATAGTGAAAGAAAGCAAAAAAAGAACTCAGCCTTAATAGCAAAAAGACAGAGGTAATGGTAACAACAAAGAAAAAGACATCACCTCAGTGCAAAATAAAGACAAGTGGAGCAATATTAAAACAGGTAAATGAATTTAGATATTTGGGAACTTTGTTAACCTCAGACGGAAGATGTACAAAAGAGGTGAGATGCAGAATAGCTCAGGCAAAAGCAGCTTTCCAAAAAAAGAGGAAGATACTATGCAATCAAATTTTGACAATAGAAGAAAGAAAAAGAGTTCTTATATGTTATGTAGAGCCAGTCTTAACATATGGATGCGAATCAAGGACAATAGGACAACAGACAAGAAAATCATTGGAGTCTGTAGAAATATGGTTTTACAGAAGAATGTTGAGAATACCATGGACAGCTTAGAAGAGTAATGAAAATGTTCGTTTCAAATAAATTGAAATGCCAAATCACTAACATTTTACCCACAGAACACAAAAATATAGGCTCATACGCAAAAAATCGACCTCAACACCCTAAAAAGGTACTCACATAGTCATACTAGTTAGACACATCGAACAGATAGTTACAGCCAAAGTCCCAAACAGAGTGGCCATATCACTAACATTTTACCTCCAGAACACAAAAATTTAGGCTCATACTAAAAAAGTCGACCTAAAAATCCAGAAAAAGCTACTCACATAGTCATAATAGTTAGACACAACGAGTCGAAAGTTATATTCAAGCGACCTCAACACCATAAAAAAGGTACTCACATAGTCATACTAGTTAGACACATCGAACAGATAGTTACAGCCAAAGTCCCAAAAAAAAAAAAGTTTGGTCAAATCGAAACTATTTTACCCACAGAACACAACAATGTAGGCTCATACTAAAAAAAAATCGACCTCAACACGATAAAAAGGTACTCACATAGTCATACTAGTTAGACACATCGAACAGATAGTTACATCCAAAATCCCAAATCACTAACATTTTACCTCCAGAACACAAAAATTTAGGCTCATACTAAAAAAGTCGACCTATAAACCATAAAAATCTACTCACATAGTCATACTAGTTAGACACATCGAACAGATAGTTACAGCCAAAGGCCCAAACAGAGTGGCCATATCACTAACATTTTACCTCCATAACACAAAAATTTAGGCTCATACTAAAAAAGTCGACCTAAAAATCCAGAAAAAGCTACTCACATAGTCATAATAGTTAGACACAACGAGTCGAAAGTTATATTCAAGGTCCAAAAAAAAAAAAACCGTTATTTTAGACATCCCCATTGCAAAAATTTACATAAAAAACCACTTTTAGGATTTTACCCCCTTAGCATTTTTGAGGGTTACGCCCATTAAATCGGTAAAAAAAAATCGTAATTTTAGCACGTAGGCTTACCTAAAACTTTATTTTAGACATCCCCACACCAAAAATTTACTTAAAAATCACTTTTGAGATTGTTACCCCCTTACCATTTTGAGGGTTACGCCCATGGAATCGATAAAAATCGTAAATTTAGCACATAGGCTTACCTAAAACTTTATTTTAGGCATCCCCATTGCAAAAATTTACATTAAAAACCACTTTTAGGATTTTACCCCCTTATCATTTTTTGAGGGTTACGCCCATAGAATTGATAAAAATCGTAAATTTAACACGTAGGCTTACCTAAAACTTTATTTTAGACATCCCCACACCAAAAATTTACTTAAAAAGCACTTTTGAAATTGTAACCCCCCTTACCATTTTTGAGGGTTACGCCCCTGAAATCGATAAAAATCGTTAATTTAGCACGTAGGCTTACCTAAAACTTTATTTTAGACATCCCCATAGACATCCCCACACCAAAAATTTACTTAAAAATCACTTTTGAGATTGTTACCCCTTTACCATTTTTGAGGGTTACGCCCATGGAATCGATAAAAATCGTAAATTTAGCACATAGGCTTACCTAAAACTTTATTTTAGACATCCCCATTGCAAAAATTTACATTAAAAACCACTTTTAGGATTTTACCCCCTTATCATTTTTTGAGGGTTACGCCCATAGAATTGATAAAAAATCGTAAATTTAACACGTAGGCTTACCTAAAACTTTATTTTAGACATCCCCACACCAAAAATTTACTTAAAAAGCACTTTTGAAATTGTAACCCCCCTTACCATTTTTGAGGGTTACGCCCCTGAAAGCGATAAAAATCGTTAATTTAGCACGTAGGCTTACCTAAAACTTATATAGTAGGTGCGCGGCGCACCTAATGTACACGAGAGACAAGGGAGTTAACCATGCCATTTCGTGTCCGGATGTTGACCTATAGTCCCGGTGACCGCGGAAGTGCCCTGTTTATGTCTGGTGTGTGCTGACTTTGGAGTTCTTTATGTACTTGATCGTTAGTGATAGGTTAGTAGATTATATAACATCTAGGAAAAACGAGCAATATAAAACAGAAGACAAAATATATATTTTATTCTTTTATTAGCTCAATAGGTGTATAACATACATTGATATTATATATCATTACAAACATAGTCAGTACATTGAGTAAATATATAGCACAAGTATAACAATTATTTATAGCTATGTAGTTGGGTGTCAGCTTAACGTTGTACCATAAATGAAGCATAAGGGTGAAACAGTTAGAGATTACTGGTTAGTCTAAGCTGGTAGTGTAAATATGTTCCTCGGTGTTAGTGGTTCGCTATCTCTCTCTCTCTCTCTCTCTCTCTCTCTCTCTCTCTCTCTCTCTCTACTATTCCTGCCTAGATTTCCCTCCATTGAAACACTTACTCATTCTCTCCATTTATCCCTATCATCGCGCCTTCCTTCTATCTCTCTCTCTCTCTCTCTCTCTTTTCTCCCCTATCCTCTCTTAGACTTCTAACCTATCAGTCCACCCTCCTCCTCTCCCTTTAGCTCCCCCGCCCGCCCACATATTTTTAGCGTCCATCCTATTGTAACACTTGATTATTCTCACCATTAATACATAGCATCTCACCTTCTTTCTCATAGGCTTCTCTCTCTCGCTCTCTCTCTCTCTCGCGCTCTTCTAACCCCGACTAGACTTCTCTCCTACCATTCCACCTTTCTTCCTCTCTCTCTCTCTCTCTCTCTCTTTACCTCGCCTAGCGTTCCGCCTTCATTCGTATTTTTACCTTACCACCAGTGTAACACATTAATAACATTGAATATCAATTACAAAAAGACTTGAAATATTTACTTTTTAAAGAACCAATAAGATAAACATATGAAAAACGAAGGAATAATACACTCGACAAAGCTTAACAGACGTACTTTATACACATCACCATTAATACAACTGAAATTCCTTTAATGATAACCTATCACATCGTTATGAGCTAAGAGAAAAACAGAAAAAAAAAATTCAACTTACACCGTAAAATATTCCACTACAACACAGACCGCTAGACTGAACAGTACTATGAAAATAAACGGCCGTGAATCAAGCGCGCTTATAACACGAAGTCTCACATCCGACTAGTTTAAATATAATCTGGTAAATAAAAGTTAGGAGACAAGGCAGAAACCTAGGAGGCAAGGGCAGAAACCTAGGAGGCAAGGACAGAAACCTAGGAGGCAAGGACAGAAACCTAGGAGGTAAGGGCAGAAACCTAAGAGGCAAGGGTAGAAACCTAAGAGGCAAAGACAGAAACCTAGGAGGCAAGGGCAGAAACCTAGGAGGCAAGGACAGAAAACTAGGAAGCAAAGGCTGAAAACAAGGAGGGAAGATCAGAAATCTAGGAAGCTGTGTTAGAAAACAAGGAGGGAAGGTCAGAAACCTAGGAGGCAAGGTCAGAAACCTAGGAGGCAAGGTCAGAAACCTACGAGGCAAAGGCAGAAACCAAAGAGGCAAGGGCAGAAACCTAGGAGGCAAGGTCAGAAACCTAGGAGGCAATGTCAGAAACCTAGGAGGCAAGGGCAGAAACCAAAGACACAAAGGCAGAAACCAAAGAGACAAGGGCAGAAACCTAGGAGGCACCTCGATGGACAGCTAGACAACGGAAGAAGCAGAGATTATCATTGTAAACTTTAGAATGGGAATCGGTTTGAAGGATATTATTACCTTGATTTGATGCAATGTAGTGTGGGATATCTAGCAGACACCCTATAGGATAATCTTGAAGTTTATAAACATAAACACTCGTACTGACTAAGGCTTCCAAGGTGTATTTGGTTGTCTCCCTATTTTTGTCTGTATAACCTAATATATCACTTTCATTTAATCTATCGATATACGTTTCAAAGTCATTTCTGTTGTTAACTAACAAGGGTTTGTCTAACCCTGTCGCGTTATTTGAGCTTGCGTGAAAGTAACGCAGCCCCTGTGTATAGACCAAATCGCAAACATTTTACCCCCAGAACACAAAAAATTTAGGCTCATACTCAAAATGTCGATCCCAAAACCATAAAAAGCTACTCCCATACTCATACTAGTTAGACACATCGAACAGATAGTTACATCCAAAGTCCCAAATAGTTAGGCCAAATCACTAACATTTTACCCACAGAACACAAAAATATAGGCTCATACGCAAAAAAATCGACCTCAACACCCTAAAAAGGTACTCACATAGTCATACTAGTTAGACACATCGAACAGATAGTTACAGCCAAAGTCCCAAACAGAGTGGCCATATCACTAACATTTTACCTCCAGAACACAAAAATTTAGGCTCATACTAAAAAAGTCGACCTAAAAATCCAGAAAAAGCTACTCACATAGTCATAATAGTTAGACACATCGAACAGATAGTTACATCCAAAGTCCCAAATAGTTAGGCCAAATCACTAACATTTTACCCACAGAACACAAAAATATAGGCTCATACGCAAAAAATCGACCTCAACACCCTAAAAAGGTACTCACATAGTCATACTAGTTAGACACATCGAACAGATAGTTACAGCCAAAGTCCCAAACAGAGTGGCCATATCACTAACATTTTACCTCCAGAACACAAAAATTTAGGCTCATACTAAAAAAGTCGACCTAAAAATCCAGAAAAAGCTACTCACATAGTCATAATAGTTAGACACAACGAGTCGAAAGTTATATTCAAGCGACCTCAACACCATAAAAAAGGTACTCACATAGTCATACTAGTTAGACACATCGAACAGATAGTTACAGCCAAAGTCCCAAAAAAAAAAAGTTTGGTCAAATCGAAACTATTTTACCCACAGAACACAACAATGTAGGCTCATACTAAAAAAAAAATCGACCTCAACACGATAAAAAGGTACTCACATAGTCATACTAGTTAGACACATCGAACAGATAGTTACATCCAAAATCCCAAATCACTAACATTTTACCTCCAGAACACAAAAATTTAGGCTCATACTAAAAAAGTCGACCTATAAACCATAAAAATCTACTCACATAGTCATACTAGTTAGACACATCGAACAGATAGTTACAGCCAAAGGCCCAAACAGAGTGGCCATATCACTAACATTTTACCTCCATAACACAAAAATTTAGGCTCATACTAAAAAGTCGACCTAAAAATCCAGAAAAAGCTACTCACATAGTCATAATAGTTAGACACAACGAGTCGAAAGTTATATTCAAGGTCCAAAAAAAAAAACCGTTATTTTAGACATCCCCATTGCAAAAATTTACATAAAAAAACCACTTTTAGGATTTTACCCCCTTAGCATTTTTGAGGGTTACGCCCATTAAATCGGTAAAAAAAAATCGTAATTTTAGCACGTAGGCTTACCTAAAACTTTATTTTAGACATCCCCACACCAAAAATTTACTTAAAAATCACTTTTGAGATTGTTACCCCCTTACCATTTTTGAGGGTTACGCCCATGGAATCGATAAAAATCGTAAATTTAGCACATAGGCTTACCTAAAAATTTATTTTAGACATCCCCATTGCAAAAATTTACATTAAAAACCACTTTTAGGATTTTACCCCCTTATCATTTTTTGAGGGTTACGCCCATAGAATTGATAAAAATCGTAAATTTAACACGTAGGCTTACCTAAATCTTTATTTTAGACATCCCCACACCAAAAATTTGAAATGAAAGTGATATATTAGGTTATACAGACAAAAATAGGGAGACAACCAAATACACCTTGGAAGCCTTAGTCAGTACGAGTGTTTATGTTTATAAACTTCAAGATTATCCTATAGGGTGTCTGCTAGATATCCCACACTACATTGCATCAAATCAAGGTAATAATATCCTTCAAACCGATTCCCATTCTAAAGTTTACAATGATAATCTCTGCTTCTTCCGTTGTCTAGCTGTCCATCGAGGTGCCTCCTAGGTTTCTGCCCTTGTCTCTTTGGTTTCTGCCTTTGTGTCTTTGGTTTCTGCCCTTGCCTCCTAGGTTTCTGACATTGCCTCCTAGGTTTCTGACCTTGCCTCCTAGGTTTCTGCCCTTGCCTCTTTGGTTTCTGCCTTTGCCTCGTAGGTTTCTGACCTTGCCTCCTAGGTTTCTGACCTTGCCTCCTAGGTTTCTGACCTTCCCTCCTTGTTTTCTAACACAGCTTCCTAGATTTCTGATCTTCCCTCCTTGTTTTCAGCCTTTGCTTCCTAGTTTTCTGTCCTTGCCTCCTAGGTTTCTGCCCTTGCCTCCTAGGTTTCTGTCTTTGCCTCTTAGGTTTCTACCCTTGCCTCTTAGGTTTCTGCCCTTACCTCCTAGGTTTCTGTCCTTGCCTCCTAGGTTTCTGTCCTTGCCTCCTAGGTTTCTGCCCTTGCCTCCTAGGTTTCTGCCCTTGTCTCCTAACTTTTATTTACCAGATTATATTTAAACTAGTCGGATGTGAGACTTCGTGTTATAAGCGCGCTTGATTCACGGCCGTTTATTTTCATAGTACTGTTCAGTCTAGCGGTCTGTGTTGTAGTGGAATATTTTACGGTGTAAGTTGAATTTTTTTTTTCTGTTTTTCTCTTAGCTCATAACGATGTGATAGGTTATCATTAAAGGAATTTCAGTTGTATTAATGGTGATGTGTATAAAGTACGTCTGTTAAGCTTTGTCGAGTGTATTATTCCTTCGTTTTTCATATGTTTATCTTATTGGTTCTTTAAAAAGTAAATATTTCAAGTCTTTTTGTAATTGATATTCAATGTTATTAATGTGTTACACTGGTGGTAAGGTAAAAATACGAATGAAGGCGGAACGCTAGGCGAGGTAAAGAGAGAGAGAGAGAGAGAGAGAGAGGAAGAAAGGTGGAATGGTAGGAGAGAAGTCTAGTCGGGTTAGAAGAGCGCGAGAGAGAGAGAGAGCGAGAGAGAGAAGCCTATGAGAAAGAAGGTGAGATGCTATGTATTAATGGTGAGAATAATCAAGTGTTACAATAGGATGGACGCTAAAAATATGAGGGCGGGCGGGGGAGCTAAAGGGAGAGGAGGAGGGTGGACTGATAGGTTAGAAGTCTAAGAGAGGATAGGGAGAAAGAGAGAGAGAGAGAGAGAGAGAGAGAGATAGAAGGAAGGCGCGATGATAGGGATAAATGGAGAGAATGAGTAAGTGTTTCAATGGAGGGAAATCTAGGCAGGAATAGTAGAGAGAGAGAGAGAGAGAGAGAGAGAGAGAGAGATAGCGAACCACTAACACCGAGGAACATATTTACACTACCAGCTTAGACTAACCAGTAATCTCTAACTGTTTCACCCTTATGCTTCATTTATGGTACAACGTTAAGCTGACACCCAACTACATAGCTATAAATAATTGTTATACTTGTGCTATATATTTACTCAATGTACTGACTATGTTTGTAATGATATATAATATCAATGTATGTTATACACCTATTGAGCTAATAAAAGAATAAAATATATATTTTGTCTTCTGTTTTATATTGCTCGTTTTTCCTAGATGTTATATAATCTACTAACCTATCACTAACGATCAAGTACATAAAGAACTCCAAAGTCAGCACACACCAGACATAAACAGGGCACTTCCGCATGTATCTATCTATCTATCTATCTATCTATCTATCTATCTATCTATCTATCTATCTATCTATCTATCTATCTATCTATCTATCTATCTATCTATCTATCTATCTATCTATCTATCTATCTATCTATCTATCTATCTATCTATCTATCTATCTATCTATCTATCTATCTATCTAATCTATCTATCTATCTATCTATATCTATCTATCTATCTATCTATCTATCTATCTATCTATCTATCTATCTATCTATCTATCTATCTATCTATCTATCTATCTATAAATTTATCTATCTATCATTCGATTTGTCTGTCTTCCTCTCCCACATAGCTTTTGTTTCTCTCGCTTCATCTCCCTGGTTCTTCTTTTCTTATTATCTAACTTGTTATATTCCCACATGAGTGCCATATCTCTCTATCTCTCCTTGTCTCTACTTCTTTCTCGCCAGAGAAGCCTGAGACTCGTGTGAAGTGTAAGATGTGCCTAAAGGAAGTCATGGCAGCAACTATGAAACCTTCAGGTCCTAGATTGTAAAGCCAATCTATCAAGATCTCACAGTGACACGAGTCATGTCTTGGTGTTTACGAGAAACTGAGAGAGCAGATATTTGGTCCTCAAGTGAGACATACTTCTCGACGATGATTTAACTAACTGCTCCATCCACAACAGATATCTGGTCGCTGTCAGCAGGTTTTTGGTTAGTTTGGTCAGAATTTTAGTTACCCGAGGGCCAAACACAGCGACCTGCACGGGTCGCTGGCCACAATAGATGCATATATTGGTGGTGTTAGTAAAATCGTTGTGCAGTGGAAAATACAAGTGGACCTCAAAGTTGAAGGAAATCTGTTCTCTGTTGAACATCCCGAAGATATTCACCAAATCTTCCCGCTGAAGGTCTCACGGACTCACATGTGTGTTGGGGGCATGTTAAAAGACACAGCAGCCTACTAACAGTAATCTTGGAAGGGAAAATACAAAGTAAAAGAAACAAAGGCAAACTAAGACTAACATGGACGAGTAACATCAAAAGATGGACAAGTCAGCTTATGATAACCTGCCTTATAAAAGCAATAGCAATACTAAAAAAAAAAAAAAAGAAGAAAAAAGTAGTATGGTGACAGCTTTACGTGGTAATTGATGAAACAAAAGTCGACGTTTCGGCCAAGTAGGCCTTCATCAAGATGAACAACAAATCTTGGTGCATCTTGATACCTTTACCACTACTATACTTTTTTCTTCTTTTTTTTTAGTATTGCTATTATCATCAGCTTTACAGCAGCTTCGCATCTCTACGCATCTTGGTGCATCTTGATGCCTTTACCTCTACTTATAAAAGCAAGAGACAGATGCAGACGAAGACTAACATGGACGAGTAACGTCAAAAGATGGACAAGTCAGTCTATGACAACCTGCACCATCCAAGTCAGAAACAGAGCGGAGTATCGCACCACGACAGCCAACCTTCGGTGCGGAGACGGCACTCTATGTTCATCATTATGATGTGCAGTGAGCATTTTTGTGAAATTGTGGGAAATGATAGTCTTCTTGTAGCTTTCAGCTCCAATGTGGAGCATAGTTCTGCCTCCAACATGCGACATGAAAGCATCACATCTTCCTTCACAGTTGTACCTCCAACATGAACCGTGAAAGCCTACGACCTCCGTACGTGCCCAGTAACAGACCCATCTGTGTTCCAGATTGCTGGAGCTCAACGATTCTGGGAACTGCGGGTTTTCCCGACATAAAACAGAAATAAGGCGGGTCCAGATTTTTTTAGTGACTCACAAATGACGTCACTAGAATTGTTTTGCTTTCTTGATAGTCCGCGCTGCTAGTGCATTACAGTTGTTGTTTATCCAGTGGCAGGCCGCATGAATTACGGAAGTTTCTCTACAGGGAGCAGACCTAGCAACCATTCAGGCCTTCAACGTAGAATTTTGAACTAATGATCTCCTACAAAAGCTGTCATTGTTGTCTGCAACCTGTACAGCGGCCAAAATAACATTGAAGGCTGGTTCGCTAATGATGGATTACTTGGAAGAAGAATAAGAACACGGCGATTGTGATGTAGCAGTTGAGGGGAGACTGCCAGTTGCCGGCGCTGGCTAAACACGAGTCGCTGGGCAGAAGGAGCTCAAAGGTCGTGTTAACGTTACCTTGAGCTGTCCTTCATGATGTACTCTTGTTACAAGAGTAGATGGTCATCATCTACAAGATCCTCTCTCCAGGGTCGAGTATAGTCTGGATACAAATAATAATAAATAAATATTATTATATAGGGAACTTCCGAGGCGATAATAGGGAATAATAGAACGAAGAAGTAAGTGTTAGCACTCGGAAATAATGACAGACAAACACCACAGAAAAAAACAAAGAATAATATATGGTTTGAAGCGGGATCGAACCCGTACTCAGTGGCACCGCGCCTTGCCACGAGAAGCCGAACGCTTGGTACACTGCCACGCAGCCAACTAAAAAATTGGCTATTGTAAGCAGTGTCTTACACGAAGGCGTTCTCATGACTATAGCATAGGGTTACGATCACAGATCGGAAATAAATTGTATTTCTGTACTTTCCTATTAATGCAAGTATCTCCCAGTGTAGACTTCCGGTGTGTGACTGTGCTGGCAACACGACACAATTTTCGATGGGAGTCAAATTTAAGTTATAAGTGAATTTCAATGCCCGTCGAAAAAGAAATTCAAGCGTTCTTGTGCTATTTCAAATGGATTTTATATGTGATTTATATAGTTTGTGCGAATAGTACCATACATCATTGTTCTATTACGATATTACGATAGGGTGACCATTTTTTCCCCATTGTTTCCGGGGACATTTGTCATATTTTTACCATTTCAGAGGATTTTTTTGCTTATTTCTGAGACTGTCCCACAAAATCGGGGACGAACGATATATATATATATATATATATATATATATATATATATATATATATATATATATATATATATATATATATATATATATACATATATGTGTGTGTGTGTATGTGTGTATACATATATATATTTATTTTTATATATTTATAATATGTGTGGGTGGGTGTGTGACTGTGTGTGCGCAAGAAATTTTGTAGGTGCAAAAAAAAAGATAACTTTAAATTTCATAATAACTGTTCATTTGCTGTTTGATTTTATTTGTGTTAATATTCACGGTACTTATGCGATACACGCACTTAATGACATTACAATAGCTATAATTGTGTGTTTCTCAATAAAAAAAATATTTAAAATTAAAAAAATGTAAACAACATATAGATATCAATTGCAGTATTAAAGTAATGTTTACAGTACCTTATTTATACTGAAGAGGTTGTTGCCTCGGCGTGGTACTTGTATTTTGAGTGTATCTTTCTCAAGATCTCATGATTTGAAGCAAGTTTTTCACTGAAGCTTTCACACGATAAATTAATGTTCGTTTTCTCTGTTGGCGACTTTGGCGAGATACTTTGGCGGGAGATGTCCGTAAAGGCAGGGGTGGGGGGAGAGAGAGTGTCTGCTTTTTTTTTTTAAATTAAACCCATCCCAATAGAAGTGAGTGGTGGGAATAGAAGTGACGTAGCACCGCGCTTCAAGAGTTCAAAGAGCTATCTCCGACACAACGCGTCCAAGTCTTCTCTTTTATCTTCTTGCTAATGCCGCTCAGTCTGAGATAAAGAAACACAACTCAGTAACGTCCTGAGTCCTAGTGATTACTTTAAAAGAGGGCCGATTCCGTGTATGAACATTTATTTATTCACTGAAATCGGGGACAAAATCGGGGACACATTTCTTTCGGGGACAACTTCTACATTCCGGGGACTGTCCCCGGAAATCGGGGACGAATGGTCACCCTATATTACGATCACGAACGAAAATGTCAAAAAGCGGGAAATCTACAACAACACAAAGAAAACAATCAGAACGTTTAATAGGCACTTGGAACATCTGCGGATTAGGTGATTAAAGTACAGAAATAGTTGAATTTATGAAGACAAGGAATATAAAAATCTTAGGATTAGCTGACACCAGAAAGAGAGGTAAAATCATTAAAGAAATACACCGAAGCTACACACTCGTCACGAGCGGAATTAACATCATGGCGGAAGTAAACAAACACGGGGTCGGTTTCATTATCGAAAGTGATTAAGCCATTATAGTGTATCATTAGAGTCTATTCATTATAGTTTAGCCATTGTGGTGTAGCCAGTATAGTGTAGCCATTGTGGTGTAGCCATTATTGTGTGCCATTATAGTGTAGCCAATGTAGTGTATGAAGTATAATGTACCCATTATATTTTAGCCATTATATTGTAGCCATTGTGATGTAGCCATTATAGTGTAGCCATTATAGTGTAGCCAATGTAGTGTACGAATAATAATGTACCCATTATAGTGTAGCCATTATAGTGTACCATTATAGTGTAGCCATTGTGGTGTAGCCATTATAGTGTAGCCAATGTAGTGTACGAATAATAATGTACACATTATAGTGTAGCCGTTATAGTGTAGCCATTATTGTGTACCATTATAGTGTAGCCATTGTGGTGTAGCCATTATAGTGTAGCCATTATAGTGTAGCCATTATAGTGCACCATTATAGTGTAGCCATTGTGGCGTAGCCATTATAGTATAGCCATTATACTTCTGGCTAATTTTTTTTCGCTTAGACATTGTTCCCGTACAATGTTTCTAGATATGTAAAATCGTAATGCTTTCAATCTCCTAGCAAATTTGATTATTTTACTACAAATGCCATTACGGCAATTCGTCATTATTATATTTTTCTGTACATTTATTTCAATGCTTTAGCGGCTATTCCGATAATAATAGGTTTGATATAGCTTACTAATCACTAAATGTGCAAAATTAAAGAAAGAAATTTCAGTTGTGTATACAATGAAGGTGTCCTTATCCAATTTTATTACCTGGGTATAAAACTGATATTTTCTGAAAGAGGTTTTAGAAACACCACACCCAAAACCGATAGCTCAGTGGTTAGTGAACTGGACTACAAAGGACAAGGGGTAGGGTTCGATCCCAACCGACGGCTTCCGGGTTCACCCAGCCTTAAATGGGTACCGGATTTTTTTCTGGGAAAGTAAAGCAGCACGGGCGCAATACCGACCACATTACCCCAAAAATCATGTGCTGAAGGTCTGTAAAATATAGGGTCACTAACACCATATTTCCCTATACGCCACTTGGCGTGACAGGGGTAACTTACTTTTTTTTTTTTACACCCAAAACTTAGAATATTTAGCTAAATTAAATATCTATGGGTGGTATTTTAGTAGTCAATGCTTGTAACACACACACACACACACACACACACACGCACACGCACACGCACACGCACACGCACACGCACGCACACACACACACACACACACACACACACACACACACACACACACACACACAAATAAAAGATTGGCATAATTGAGAATTTCCGGGTTTGTAATATTCAATTTTTAATCACAAAAGTTTATTTAAAAACACAAATTATTCTAATCACGGATAATGTATAATAGAAGAAGCATGTGTATTTTATCTTCATGGAAAGACATAAACGGACTTCCTACAAGGACTAGCGGTCAATATGAAGAATAGGTGACAGGAACCGCTGAGGCTCTGTTTGAAAAGTGTTCCTTGTTGCAGTTTTCTCATATACCAAACCCGGCTTGCTGCAGGAACTGCTGACTTTAGTTTTCTGTGCACAACGTGAGCTGTGTATTTTATCCGGATAGTGTTTGGATAATCCGATTGTTTACGATGAATGATGATATCGTATGACGAAGAACAGTTTGGCTGCGTTTACTTTCGGTGCGGTTACGCTTTATGTCTTTTTGCGTGCGCTGTTGCTGCTATGATGATGACTGAAGCTGACTGTCATTGTTTGGATCGTTCAATGCGATAAAATGTTAATTCGGATGATTCTACTGGCAGGGGCGGTTGAGCAGTTATATATTTTAATTCGTTTGCAGTGATACCAGAGCCTTCGACTAACTACAACTACACCTACAACTACACCTACAACTACACCTACAACTACATCTACAACTACACCTACAACTACACCTACAACTACACCTACAACCACACCTACAACTACAACTACACCTACAACTACACCTACAACTACACCTACAACTATACCTACACCTACAACTACACCTACAACTACAACTACACCTACAACTACACCTACAACTACACCTACAACTACACCTACACCTACAACTACACTTACAACTACACCTACAACTACACCTACAACTACACCTACAACTACACCTACAACTACACCTACAACTACACCTACAACCACACCTACAACTACACCTACAACCACATCTACAACTACACCTACAACTACACCTACAACCACACCTACAACTACACCTACAACTACATAAGTTCACAAATAAACTAAAGTAACGCTAAAAAACAACTATGCAGGGGGAATATGGGTGGTGTCAGTGGTCATATTCTTCCACTACCACGGCCTCAGATGGTAGATGTACAACAGAAGGGAGATGTAGAATGGCTCAGACAAAAACAGCTTTCGAAAAAGTGGGGAAGATGCTGTGCAATCTATTTTTGACAACAGAAACAAGAAAAAAGAGATCTTGAATGTTACGTAGAGCCAGTCTTAACATATGGATGTAGATCATGGAGAATGGGACAACAGACAAGAAAATCACGTGAGGCTGTAGAAATGTAATTTTACAGAAGAATGTCGAGAATACCATAGACAACTGAGAAGAGTCATGAAAACGTCATGAAAGAGGCCAAAGCAGAAATGAGGGTTAATGTTCAATATTAGAAAGAAAGAAACATTATTTTTTACCATGTAATGAGACGTGAACAGGTGGAATATATTGTGACAACCTGGAAAATTGAGGAACAATGAGACAGAGGGAAGCAGAGTGAAAAGAGACCAGACAGCTTAAGAGAATGACTTACAGAAGGTCAACAACAGAAATGATAACTGCCGAGATCGAAAGTTGTGCAGAGACATGATCACCTACGCCAGCAGCCATTGTACTTGGTAATGATAATCATTACGGACACCGTTTGTAATTTGTGTACTTATAAACACACACAGAACGTGGCGCCCCATACTTCGTTAGTCAATCCATTAGGGGCTAATTATCAATGCTGTTTAGAACAGAATCTTTCTGGCTAAGTGTTAAAAGCTGGCAGCAAGCCCTCGTTGTGTGCCCCCAGCATCACTATGTGATGACGTTGGCAAGTGACCTCTAGCAAACTGCTTCTAGTCATTTTAATGCGTCATCCCACATGCACGCGGAGCGCATATGTTAGGGGCCAGATACGAGGATACAGAGATTAGAGTGTTCGTTGTTGCATTCACGTTCGGTCAAAGAAATATATTTAGAACACACCACAATTAAACTACGTACGTACATACCTACACATACATGCAAACATACATGCATACATACATACATACACACACACATACGTACATACATACATACATACACACACACGCACGCACACACACATACATACTTACATACATACATACATACATGCATACATGCATACATACATACATACATACATGCATACATACATACATACATACATACATACATACATACATACACACACACATACATACAACACACATACATACATACATACATACATACATACATACATGCGTACATACATACATACATACATACATACATACATACATACACAAAAACATACACACAACACACATACACACATACATACATACATACATACATACATACATACATACATACATACATACATACATACATACATACATACATACATACATACAATGAGTTATTGAATTATTAGCGGGTTATCATCATTGCACTCCGAACATACAATCATACTTTCATCAGTCGCTGGACACTGCGAGACTTGCTGAGGAAGGGATCTGCACACCTATGGACACACATACATACATACATACATACATACATACATACATACATACATACATACATACATACATACTACCTACTTACATACATACATACATACATACATACATACATACATACATACATACATACATACATACATACATACATACATACATACATACATACATACATACATACATACATACATACATACATACATACATACATACATACATACATACATACATACATACATACATACTCGATACTCCAATTGTGTACGATGAATGATGATATCGTATTACGGGGAACAGTTGACTGTGTTCACTTTCTGTGCGGTTTCGCCTTATGTCTTTTGGCGTGTGCTGAGACTGCTATGATGGGGACTACAGTTACCTTTCTTTGTTTGGAAGATGAGTTATAATTCGGATGATTCCACTGGCACGGGCGGTTGAGCAATTATGGATTTTAATTCGCTTGCAGTGATACCGAGGCCTTCCATAACCAATAACCAATACATACATACATACATACATACATACATACATACATACATACATACATACATACATACATACATACATACATACATACATACATACATACATACATACATACCAGCGATGGATATTTAGAGGAGGCAATGGAGAGCATATCATCTCTAATTTTTTTTCAGAGTACATAACACAATCACATTCCAGCTCAATGAGTAAAACGTCAGTGTACAACCAGCTACCGCATTCCCTAGTATAGCCGAGATATAGTTCAAATAGCTCTAGCCGCTACTAATAAATAGGCTACAATGTTTATGGAGGTCAAACCTACTACAACTGCATTTAATGACCTTGCAACTTGTATGAGAATTAGGTAGGCCATTTTGTTATCAGTTCCTCGTTGCCGTGGCAATAGAAGAACCACTAATAGGGTGACGTTCTAACTCTTTATTGAAACATATAGAAGTAGAGCCAGTCAACCGTATTTATAGCCTCCTTAAGGTCACTACGCTGCGTCTACAAAATGTATATATTCACAATTTGAACAAAACAGTAAGAGATGATAATTAACAGCAAAACCATGTTCCTCTCATAACTTATATTGTAAATAGTAAAAAAAAAAAAAAGTAAAGTACCCCCGTAACGCCAAGTGGCGTATAGGGAATATGGTGTTAGTGACCATAAATTTTACAGACCTTCGGCACATGATTTTTGGGGTTGTGATCGGTATTACGCCCGTATATTGTAAATAGCAATGATATTATGATATAGTTATAATTATGTTAATTTAGGGCAATAATTGAAGGAAATATTTTACATACCGTAAATTTATGTAATGTTTCAGGAGGACGTGAACTTCCGGTCAATATGGTGGAAAGGCGGCAGGAACCATTGAAGGATATGTATGAAAGTGTTCCTTGTAGCAGTTTCCTCATATTCCAAGTCCGGCTTGCTGCAGGAGCTACTGAGTTAGGTGCTCTGTGCACACCGTGAGCTGTGTGTTTCATCAGTTTTGATTATGTTTCGATATTCCAATTGTTTACGATGAATGATGATATCGTATGGCAGGGAGCAGTTGGCTATGTTCACTTTCTGTGCGGTTTCGCCTTATGTCTTTTGGCGTGTTCTGAGACTGCTATGACGGGGACTACAGCTACCTTTCTTTGTTTGAGAGATGAGTTAGTAATTCGGATGATTCCACTTGCACGAGCGGTTGAGCAATTATGGATTTTAATTCGTTTGCAGTGATACTGGGACCATCCATAACCAAAGAACCGAAGGCTGTAATGTCGCATATTGCCATATAAAGTCAACCTAAAGATCTGACTCACTTCCTGGCCTCCTCAAGATTCGAACTCACTGTCCGCCGCTGAAATGCGTACATACATACATGCATACATGCATACATACATACATACATACATACATACATACATACATACATACATACATGCATACATGCATACATACATACATACATACATACATACATACATACATACATACATACATACATACATACATACATACATACATGCATACATACATACATACATACATACATACATACATACATACATATATACATACATACATACATACATGCATACATGCATACATACATACATACATACATACATACATGCATACATACATACATACATACATACATACATACATGCATACATACATACATACATACATGCATACATACATACATACATACATGCATACATGCATACATACATACATACATACATGCATACATACATACATGCATACATACATACATACATACATGCATACATACATACATGCATACATACATGCATACATGCATACATACATACATACATACATACATACATACATACATACATACATACATACATACATACATACATACATACATACATACATACATACATACATACATACATACATACATACATACATTTATACATACATAATACATACATACATACATACATACATACATACATACATACATACATACATACATACATACATTTATACATACATACATACACACATACATATTTTAACATAGAAATAAAGACAGAGAGATATAACGTGAAATCACTATCAATAATAATAATATGAAACTCTTTATACAGAGCTTCGCAGCGGGAGGTAATCTGATCACCAGAAGTAGACCCGTCGAGCAAGTGTTTTGGCCCTTTAGCTTTTGACACTCTAAGGGAGGAGGGCCCGTCTTTGTCATGACTCCCAGGGTCGACTTCTTGCTGTATTGAACTCACAAGCTTACATTAATATCATCAATAAGTATCATGCCTGCTCGCGTAGGTGATCATGTCTTTCCATAACTTTCGATCTCTATCACTATTTATCATTTCTGTTGTTGACCTTCCACCAAGTCATTCTCTTACGCTATCTGGTATCTTTTCTCTTTGTTTCCCTCTATCTCTTCGTCCCTCAATTTTCCCAGCTGTTACAATATATTCCAGCTCTTTCTTTCTCATAACATGTCCAAAAAAATGTTGATTGTTTCTTCCTAATATTGGATATTAGATCTTTCTTTTTGCTTTGATCTGTTTCAGAACGTTTTCATTACCCTTCTTAGCTGTCTATGGTATTTCCAACATTCTTCTGTAAAACCACATTTCTACATCCTCCAGTGATTTTCTTGTCTATGGTACTATTGTCCAAGATTTACATCCATGTGTTAAGACTGGCTCTACATAATATTTAAGAACTCTTTTTCTTGTTTCTATTGTCAAAAATGGATTGCACAGTATCTTCTTCATTTGTTGGAAAGCTGTTTCTACCTGAGCTATTTAGCATTTCAGCTCTGTTGTACATCTTCCGTTTGAGGTTAACATTATTCCCAGATATTTAAATTCGTTTACCTGTTTTAATATTGTGCCACTTGTCTTTATTGTGTGTGCATTGTGGTGAATTATTTTGTTACAATTACTTCTGTCTTTTTACTATAAAGGCTGTGTCCTTTATTTGTGCTTTCTTTCACTATAATGCTTAACATTTCCTGTAACTCATTTTCACTCTTAACAATTATGTCCGATTGTTATTTCAGGCATGCCCCTTATGGATCTTAAAATAATCTCTCTCACTATACATATAAAATAAATCTGGTGACAGCACACAGCATTGCCTATCACTCTGTTTTATTCGTTTAAGCATTCCCATTTGATTTCCAGTTCTTACTATTTATATTCTGCACAAATAACTACACTTCCTCTATGCAACACTTCTGGTCGAGTCTACTGTCTCTAACCGGTCGTATATTTACAAACAAGGGCGCAAAAATGTTAAACAACGAGAAAACATAGAAACAGTGAGAGAATCTCGTAGCATACGCCATATATAAATAATAAACGTTGATACAAACAGTAACACTAAAACCCAAACACTTGGATGAAAGCCAATGTTGTAACATTACGTCAGTTGGCTATGTTCAAAGCAGTACATGTAACAGCTTGTAATATTATTTCATTACATAATGGCTTTAGTAACATCCCGGAGTTCATGATTCGATTAACCGTAGGTAAGTAGACAACAAAAAATCCGCCAAAGGCAAATTAATCACAAGGAAAAATGTAATTATCGCCCGCTATAAAATCTGTGTGAGGTTTTTACTTTCAGACAGATGAGTCTGGTCTACATAGCTTTGGGTTGTTGTCGTGTATAGACGTTCCATTTCTGTCATTCTTTCTCTCCCCTTTCTTATTCTCTCCCTCTCCCGCTCTCTCTCTCTCTCTCTCAAAGTTTATATCATCATCATCATCATCAAATACCACGCCTGCTGGCTTAGGTGATCATGAGTAGTATAGAAAAAGGTTTACATCTTCCAAAAATCAATCCAAAATGTGCAGACTTATATTAAATATGTGTCTGCACATTTTTCCTGATGTTTCTGCACATTTTCTAATCGGTCCGGATGTTCGGCTGACCCCGGCCGGCTGGTGACCCGTGACCTCTTGACTCGTCCGGTGGCGTTATCTGGCGACCCCGTGATCGGCGTTATCTCAGGTAGCAGCATGTCTCGGCGTAGACAATATCTTGTAGGGGAGTAGCTGTGGGAGCGGCGAACTTGGGCTCTATCGACATGGGTCCGCTTGTGGCTAGCTCAAAGTGGGATCCATCTAGTAGGCTGTAGGTGATGTCAAAATAAAATAGACAAAATCCGTCCTTAAACTCTTGATAATCAATGTTATTCCCAGCGTCTTTACCAATCAGACCTATGGCCAGATCTGTACCAAAAAAAGCTCTTGCGTATTGATTTCGTTCAAAGTCCATAGTTAGAGGTTTTCCGGAAATACATCTCCCGTCGACCGTTAGGTTCATATAAGTCAAACCAAAGTGTTGAAAATTGAACGGGTTAGCGGTATAACACCATTAAAGGCACGGGCGGTAATCAGACCTATCACTATACGGGTTGGTGTTTGAGACAAAAATAAATTGTCTTGACTGTGGGAGAACATCCAACTAGCGATGGAAAATGTTTTGATGTTTTTAGTACAAATACAGAGCATCCATTGCACCACGTGCTCAACACAGGGAAAGGTGCCAGGCTAAAAAGAGGCAAATCATGGGTGGGCCGAGCAGAAGATGTCATCAAACAGGTCTGTGGGCTTACCAATATCAGCGTTGGTAAGGAGTGGATCCAGGCGCCTACGTACTTCATTCAAGGGTACTTTCTCGTGTATTGTCACACTCGACAGGAAAAGTAAGGAACAGAACCCGGTCGTGGTTAATGCTGATGTCAACGGTCTCATCTGCGATAACACCGATGAGAAAGATGCAGTCATCTATACAGACGGATCTGTAATACGACACGAAAGAAGTGCATTGGCATTTACAGCACGTTTGGCAGGCAGAATAGTCAAGGAAGACAGTGGTGCATACGCCATGACCACGAGTAGCATGACAATGGAGGCGATGGCAGTGACCAAGACATTCAAATTGTTAGAGTCACAAGACCACACCCACGCATGTATACTGAGTGATTCGATGAGCATGATAAAAAACTGGAGGCGAGCTCTGTACGCAGGCAATGGGTAGAGTCGTTGCACAAATCCAAAATACGTAAGGTCACCTTTGTCTATGTCCCTGGACATGCGGGAGTGCGGGGGAATGAAAGAACGGATAGGTTGGCTAGTTGCGTTGAGGACGGGCAACCAATGGATCGGGAGGACATCATCAATGCCCTCCGAGATGTGGGAAGAGCACAGGACTTCGACAAACACAGATCCACGTCACTTTTTCTGATAATAGGGATGGGAGTTGAGATGGGCACAGCCAGAAATGAGAAACTTAGTGGCCGTGAAAGAAGACTTATCAACCAGCATAGAACTGGAGTCGTCAGTCGCTGGACACTGAGGGAATTGCTGAGGAGGGGATCTGAGCACCTATGGACGTGTTCGGAGTGCAATGATGATGACCCGCAAATAACTCAATAACTCAATGTTTTGATGGTAACCCTCTTGATCGGGTACCGATCTTTCCCGCTTAAAAGAGCCTTTTCGTGGGCCTGAAAAATCGCGGGGTTTAGCTTAGCTTTCCTGACCACGAGCGCAGCGTAGGTGATAACACTCTTATAACCCACAGACCGATCATGAGCAATGATGTTGAACACGTCCTTAGAGGGCTGGATTTTGATTTTTACGTCGACTTTATTTAACATGTAACGATCTTGCACAAAGACATTAGAGTGCAAACGATCCATCATTTCAACCTCTTTACTGCCCGAAGTCAAATTGCGCCGTGTTTTAAATCCCTCATTATCTTTCATATTATCGTAGTGGCCCGCTGTGTCTTTGTAGAACAAAGCACCTAAGAACCCGCCGGTTTGTAGAATCTCTTTCCGCCGCTTAAGTGTCGGTTTCTTTTTAGTGAGAAGTCTCAACTTGTTCTTGTGTCGACGTAGCTCGCACTTCTGTCGCTGAGTGAGTCTAACATTACCTTTTAATATGTTATAACAACACTCGCACAAAAAGTTAATGAGTTTGGGAGAGGCTGTTTTCAATATAGCTCATATACCGCTCGGCGTGGCGTCGCGAATACATTTCAACATTTCATCGAATAGTCTAAGTGATTCATCGCACATTTTTGTTACTTTGGCACGTAGACGATTTGTCTCTCCTCTGGGAATATTTTTGTTCTCAACCTAAGATGATCCGGTGTATCCTGACGAAGGTCAACCAACAAGTAACAGTGAGGAGACGCCGTCGCGTCCTTAAAACTATCTTGGAGGTACCCCGCCTGTTGTGGATACATTTGTTTAGCCAGATTGATAATTTGACTTCCGTCTCTCGGGTTCTTGAAAAGGACTAAATAATGTGTATTGAGGCTTATGGTTCGATGTTCTTTATTTCTTCCGAATAGGTTTTGAACAATGTACATCACACTAATATCTCTGTGATGACTATCTTTGGTGAATAATTTTGTTACACTCTCGTCCGTCTCCAACATCAAGTCATCGATGACGATCAGTCTTCTCTTCTTACCACCTTCCATTTTGATGTCTGGTAGACCCTCGATAAATCTCACTGACGCCATAGTCTCGTATATTGGTTGCCATTCCCCATAACACCATATAACTTCCTCCGGTACGGGGACAGCTAACTCGTAAAAGTTCTGTATAAACTTTTGCACAAATACCGTTTTCCAACACCCTGTAAGCCCGGCTATCAGAGCTGTGAAGGGGTGTTTCCATCGGGGATCCATCCTCACAAATGACACTTTAGTGATTGTACCATCCAAAAAAATATTTTTTCCCTCCTCGACGACGCTGGATGGGATTTGATGTAACAGTAACAACAAGTGATTTTAGGTCAGCACGCGAGGTTTCCCCTCTTTAACTCACACATATATTTTAAAAACTACATCCCATATAAACACTACGGGGTTTCCTAGTCTCAGTTCGCATTACCTGAGACCGAATTGTTACACACACACACATAAACAATGATTTCACACGTCATCGGCCAGGTCAGTCGGAGATTTCCCACACATCACCATTTGGCTTAGTCAGAAAGGTCACTTATGGGGGCTCATTACTGAACATGTCTCAACACGTCTGATAACGTATTGCGTTAGTTACCATAAATAGACGGTCCGCGACCCGATTACAGTGAGGTATAAAGTCCAGTCGATAAGTGTAGATGCACACACACAGAGATAACCAGCGTCTGTTACCGAGTGGTTTGCGTTTGTTTTCTTTGAATATGGAGTCGTGTAGCGTGAATATGGCAACTTCGTTTGATATTTGTGATAGCGCATCTTCATATCACATGGTAATGAGAATATAATTCCATTGTCAAAGGATGGCGTTAAGGCAGTCTCAGTTCGTGTTTTTCGTAAAAGACCATTGATAAACATAAGGACATATAGCGGTGAGAGTTTTTTGAAGTTTCCTACCAGTACTGGAATAACACTCTCAAGAGAGGAACTTATCGCGCTAGTTGAGATGCGAGATGAAATTTTATCCGCTTATGCTAACCTCAACTACACGCCACCTCTTGATAACCAGAACCTCAACTACACGCCACCTCTTGTTAACCAGAACCTCAACAAAACGCCAATTCTTATTAACCAGAACCTCAACTACACGCCACCTCTTGTTAACCAGAACCTCAACTACACGCCAATTCTTATTAACCAGAACCTCAACTACACGCCACCTCTTGTTAACCAGAACCTCAACTACACGCCACCTCTTGCCACCTGACGGAAGATGCTGCAGTCATGGATGCCCCGGGTGATTCAACAGAGTCACCAATTACCTATTCCATATTTGATCAAGGTTTTGTCAAAATGGAAGGCAGTTGTGTTTTGAACGCTAATAAACCTTACTATGAACCTGTGTTTAATAGACATTTAAAACAGATAGTACCACCAAAACAGGAGAGAGGAAGCCCAGACGATTAAAATTAATAAATTCATCAACCGGACAGTAATATATTTTCAAATATATGTTCTCTGCTTTATTAATAAAATATTTTTTGTGAAATTAAATTTAGAAAGTATTTGTTTTAACTTGAATGTGAAAGAGAGAGTGAGTACATGCGGGTGGTGATGGTACATGATGATGATGATGGTTATGATGAGACGAACAATCAAAAGGGAAAACACCCCTTTTTCCATTTTTATAATCATCACAACCAACACGTTATTTAAATTTCCACACCTGGTCTTATGGTCACCCGATATCAGCACACAGATACCTTAAGGGATAATACTCAACCACACTTACACCCGAGATAACCACTGAATCAGGTACTCCTTTCCACAAAATATAAACACACACAACATATTCACCCGTTCGCTGCCCCCAAGTTTTAGAACCCCGACACGCTGCTACCTGAGATAACGCCGATCACGCGGTCGCCAGATAACGCCACCGGACGAGTCCAGAAGTCACGGATCACCGGCCGGCCGGGGTCAGCCGAACATCCGGACCGATTAGAAAATGTGCAGAAACATCAGGAAAATGTGCAGACACATATTTAATATAAGGCTGCACATTTTGGCTTAATTTTCGGTGGATGTTAATCGGTTTCTTTACTACTACCATGTCTCTCCACAACTTACGATATCGATAGTTATTAATCATTTCTTCTCTCAAGCTGTCTGGTATCTTTTCTTTTTTATTCCCTTTAGCTCTTCGTCCCTCAATTTTCCCAGTTGTCACAATATATTTCAGCTTTTCCTTCTCATTGTATGGTCAAAAAATGATGTTTCTTTCTTCCCATTGTTGAATATTAGCTCTCTTTTTGGGTTCGGCCTCTTTCAGAACGTTTTCATTACCCTTTTTAGCTGTCTATGGTATTCTCAATATTATTCTGTAAAACAGAATTTCTACAGCCTGCAGTGATTTTCTTGTCTGTTATCATATTGTCCATGATTCACACCCATATGTTAAAACTGGCTGTATATAACATTTAAGAACTCTATTTCATATTTCTATTGTCGTTTTCATTGAAATTTCACGATAGAAAATAAAAAAAGAAAATAATGAAAGCAACAAGTAGGAATCCAGGTAATAAATGTGTAAAAAGCATACCACTTAATCCATAAACAGTTATATTGATAACACTCCTTATAATAAAACATACCCACAACTATCAGCAGATAGAAAATTGCCACCTGTATTTGTGTGATACGACAGTGATACGGTGCACTGTGCATTATGGAAGGACATGATCACCTACTCCAACCGGTACGGCACATGATGATGTTGATTGTGTGTGAATTCAAATAAATTGAGAACACAGTGGGGTGGGGGAGGGGGGAATAGGAATCACCACAACAAGAAAAAGGATTTTAAAATAATTCATTTAATTATTTCTGTCCTGACAAGGATGTGAAATGCGGTCTGAATATGTAAGCCAGACCAACATTTCTCCCTTCTCATCTCACTCATTTTATGTATCTTGGATCGAGACTGTATGCGCAAAGAGATCGATAAAATGAGAACGAAACCGGTATATAGAGCCTCAATAATATCTGTATGGATGAATCTGCTGCAGAAATGCATACGCTCTGCCCCTTCCACTGCCCAGAATGCTCGTCGATGATCGATAAGCCAAAACGAGAGTTGAAAAGCATTATCTAGAGCCCAGTACTCAATCTCTCACTTTTTTTTTCAAAAATATGTACTACTTGTATGGGGTTGTATTATTTTTTATGTGGGTAGTAAAGTCAGCGCGAGCATAGATTTTGTCTGCTGTTGTTGTTGCTGCTTGTATTGTTGTTGTTGTTGTTGTTGCTGCTGTTGTTGCTGCTGGTGTTGTTGTTGCTGCTGGTGTTGTTCTTGTTGTTGCTGCTGGTGTTGTTCTTGTTGTTGTTGCTGCTGCTGTTGTTGTTGCTGCTGGTGTTGTTGTTGCTGCTGGTGTTGTTCTTGTTGTTGTTGCTGCTGCTGTTGTTGTTGCTGCTGGTGTTGTTGTTGCTGCTGGTGTTGTTCTTGTTGTTGTTGCTGCTGCTGTTGTTGCTGCTGGTGTTGTTGTTGCGTTGCTACTGTTTTTGTTGTCGCTGCTGTTGCTGTTGTTGTTGTTGCTGGTGTTGTTGTTGCGTTGCTCCTGTTTTTGTTGTCGCTGCTGTTGTTGCTGCTGGTGTTGTTGTTGTTGCGTTGTTCCTCTTTTTGTTGTCGCTGGTGTTGTTGCTGCTGGTGTTATTGTTGCGTTGCTACTGTTTTTGTTGTCGCTGGTGTTGTTGTTCTTGCTGCTATTGTTGCTGCTGGTGTTGTTGTTGCGTTGCTCCTGTTTTTGTTGTCGCTTCTGTTGTTGCTGCTGGTGTTATTGTACCGTTTCTACTGTTTTTGTTGTCGCTAGTTTTGTTGTTGTTGCTGCTGTTGTTGCTGCCGGTGTTGTTGTTGTTGTTGTTGCTGCTTTTGTTGCTGCTAGTGTTGTTGTTGCGTTGCTACTGTTTCTTTTGTCGCTGCTGGTGTTGTTGTTGCTGCTGGTGTTGTTGTTGTTGCTGCTATTGTTGCTGCTGCTGTTGATGTTCTTGCTGCTGTTGTTGCTGTTGCTGTTGATGTTCTTGCTGCTGTTGTTGTTGTTGCTGTTGTTGCTGCTGGTGTTGTTGTTGCTGTTGTTGCTGCTGGTGTTGTTGTTGTTACTGCTGTTGCTGCTGCTGGTGTTGTTGTTGCGTTGCTATTGTTTTTGTTGTCGCTGCTGTTGTTGCTGCTGGTGTTGTTGTTGTTGCTGCTATTGTTGCTGCTGCTGTTGATGTTCTTGCTGCTGGCATTGCTGTTGCTGTTGATGTTCTTGCTGCTGTTGTTGTTGTTGCTGTTGTTGCTGCTGGTGTTGTTGTTGCTGTTGTTGCTGCTGGTGTTGTTGTTGTTACTGCTGTTGCTGCTGCTGGTGTTGTTGTTGCGTTGCTATTGTTTTTGTTGTTGCTGCTGTTGTTGCAGCTGGTGTTGTTGTTGCGTTGCTACTGTTTTTGTCGCTGCTGCTGTTGTTGCTGCTGGTGTTGTTGTTCTTGCTGCTATTGTTGCTGCTGGTGTTGTTGTTGTTGTTGCTGCTGTTTTTGCTGCTGGTGTTGTTGTTGCGTTGCTACTGTTTTTGTTGTTGCTGTTGTTGTTGCTGCTGGTGTTGTTGTTGCTGTTGTTGTTGCTGCTGCTGTTGTTGTTGCTGTTGTTGTTGCTGCTCTTTTTGCTGTTGTTGTTGCTGCTGGTGTTGTTGTTGCTGCTGGTGTTGTTGCGTCGCTACTGTTTTTGTTGTTGCTGCTGTTGTTGCTGCTGGTGTTGTTGTTCTTGCTGCTGTTTTTGCTGCTGGTGTTGTTGTTGTTGCTGCTGTTTTTGCTGCTGGTGTTGTTGTTGCGTTGCTACTGTTTTTGTTGCTGCTGGTGTTGTTGCTGCTGGTGTTGTTGTTGCTGCTGTTGTTGCTGCTAATGTTGTTGTTGTTGTTGTTGCTGTTGTTGTTGCTGCTGGTGTAGTTGCTGCTGTTGTTGTTGCTGCTGGTGTTGTTCTTGTTGTTGATGCTGTTTTGCTGCTGTTGTTGTTGCTGCTGGTGTTGTTGCTGTTGTTGCTGCTGCTGGTGTTGTTGTTGTTGATGGTGTTGTTGTTGCTGTTGTTGTTGCTGATGGTGTTGTTGTTATTGTTGCTGCTGGTGTTGTTGTTGTTGCGTTGCTGCTGTTTTTGTTGTCGCTGCTGTTGCTGTTATTGTTGCTGCTGTTTCTGTTGTTGCTGGTGTTGTTGTTGCGTTGCTACTGTTTTTGTTGTCTCTACTGCTGTTGTTGTTGTTGCGTTGCTACTGTTTCTGTTGTTGCTGGTGTTGTTGTTGCTGCTGTTGGTGTTGTTGTTACTATTGTTGCTGCTGGTGTTGTTGTTGTTGTTTGCTGTTGTTGTTGTTATTATTATTACAAAATAATAGTTGCAAAGCTGGTAAAAATATTCCATCTGCCAGAGAATGAAAGAAAAGATGAAAGGAAATTAAAATGTTCATCTAATACACGATCCTCTCAGTTATTGAGAAAATCGGACAGCGCAAGAATCTTCTAGAAACAAGATCTGTCTGCCTTGGATGTACAAACAACTTTTCATTCAACCCATTCTTCAATGTTTTTTCATGTTCCTCCATGCTAACGTCATGTCAACCAATTCAACGACTAGGTCGTAAAACATGTCGTTCCGCTCCTACCTTTTCAGACTAAACTCTCCGATGACTGGCAGGGGGGCTGTCTGGAACCATATCTCTCGTGTCCTCGTCAACTCGATTCCGATCAATATCAGTCTAAACATGGATGCTATCTGTGAACTTGTCTCCCCTTTTTGTCTGGAATCCGCCTTCTAATACTCCGTGTATCAGATCTATATATCTCGTATAAGGCGCCAATACTAATACTACCAACCAATGGTAAGTCTATACCAAATGGTGTGACGTCAGCGCTATCGTTAGTCGGTGAAGTTATCAAATCTATAGCGCGACAGGGAAGTGTGTTATTATTTACAAATAACCATCATCATGTTCGAGGCAAGCAGCATCGAATATAAACCATTCTCATCTGAGTCGTTGTACGACTATCTATCTATCTATCTATCTATCTATCTATCTATCTATCTATCTATCTATCTATCTATCTATCTATCTATCTATCTATCTATCTATCTATCTATCTATCTATCTATCTATCTATCTATCTATCTATCTATCTATCTATCTATCTATCTATCTATCTATCTATCTATCTATCTATCTATCTATCTATCTATCTATCTATCTATCTATCTATCGTTCTCTCGATCCGAAGACGGCACATAGGGCAGAACTACAATCTCAAAAACAGAAACCTTGCGGGCCAAAATGGCACATATTGCAGAGATCACTGCTTATAAAATCTATGGCTCTGTTTCCATAACAATCCTTTTCATAATGAAAGCTTGACAAACCATCAATCAACCTCCTTAGTCGCCTTTTACGACTTGCATAGAAGGTGACAATGTCACTTGTACGACTATGCCGTGTTTAAAAATGTTTGCCGTTGCAATTTCTCTAATTCCTCACCAATTACTTATTGGTGAGGAGTAGGGTTTCTTACCTAAACACTTTTACCATTGAGTGGGGTCCAATTTTTGTCCCAACTTTATATTTTAACCAAAAATGTTATGTAGAGTGAAAATAATTATAAAAACAGTAATTTTATGTGTTATTCTCATAAGTTTCTTAATTATTGATGTATCTACAATTTTATTTTATGGTATTGCAGTCATCATTTTTCGGCCATGCAATGAGAAGAGAACAACTGGAATATATTGTAACAACTGGGACGAATTGAGAGACGAAGAGATAGAGGGAAGCAACGAGAAAAAATATCAGACAGCTTAAGAGAATGGCTTGGCAGAAGGTCAACAACAGAAATAATAAATAACTGTCGAGATCGAAAGTTGTGGAGAGACATTATCACCTACGCCAGCAGGCCCGGTACTTGACGATGATGATGATAGTTGCAGTATCTTTATTCTATTTCACAAAACGGCGACCTAGATACAACTGTACGTCATAAAGTACAACTCCATAGAGTAGTTTTAGGTATCATGTCTAGGTTCTGTCTAAGTTATCATCAAGTACCATACCTGCTGGCATAGGTGATCATGTTTCTCCACAATTTTCGATCTCGACAGTTATTTATCATTTCTGTTGTTAGGTTTCTTCCAAGCCATTATCTTAAGCTGTCTGGTATTTTTTTTTCTCTTTGCTTCCCTCTATCTCTTCGTCCCTCAATTTTCCCAGCTGTTACAACATATTCCAGCTGTTCTCTTATCATTACCTTTTTACTATTTTCTTAATATTGGAAATTAGCTTTCTTCTTGCTTTGGCCTCTATCAGAACGTTTTCATTACTCTTCTTAGCTGTCCAGGGTATTCTCAACATTCTTCTGTAAATCCACATTTCTACAGACTCAAATGATATTCTTGTCTGTTTTTCTATTGTCCATGATTCACATCCATATGTTAAAACTACCTCTACGTGACATTTAAGACCTCTTTTTCTTGATTCTATTGTTAAAAATGGATTGCATAGTATCTTCCTCATTTTTTGGAAAGCTGCTTTTTTTGTCTGAGCTATTCTGCATCTCACCTCTGGTGTACATCTACCATCTGAATTTAACATTGTTCCCAGATATTTAAATTCATTTACCTGTTTTAATGTTGTTCCACTTGTCTTTATTGTGCATTGCGGTAATGTATTTTACTTTGTTGCTACCATTACTTCTGTCTTTTTTTTTCTATTAAAGCTGAGTCCTTTATTTTTCTGTCTATGTAACATTGTAAATTTCTTTAGCGTCAATAATTATTTTCCGTCCCAATATCTATAGATCTCTAGTTTAATCACCTCTTTGTTAAAGTTATCCGATTTATATTTCAGTCCTAGACCTCATTTGGCATCTGTAGAAACATTGCAATCTTCATTCAGACATCTCGTAATGTCAGGTCACTAATCCCGAGGGCATGTTTTGTGCCCCCCTCCCTCCTCCCCCCAGTTCGATATACAATGATACAGCTTTTCACGTTTGGCCTCAAATGTTAAATATTTATATAATTCCAGTGAAATGTTCCTGAGAATAATTATTCTAAATTTCAGCGCCGTTTCAATGAAACCATAAATTTTGATTCATGAAAGGGCTCTGAATACTGCACACGGATTCCGAAAACGAGGCAACGACGGGATTTTTGTTAGCGCATTTTCCCAGAATGTAAATTAAATTCACTTTCATTATGTGCAAGTTCGTTCAGGATTTTCTCTCTCTCTCTCTCTCTCTCTCTCTCTCTCTCTCTCTCTCTCTCTCTCTCTCTCTCTCTCTCTCTCTGCGTTCAGGACTCAATCAGAGTAAGGATCCCAGACTCCCACATGAAGTCAGCTGTCAGGCTAAGTGTGTTGATCGCCCCCACAGACAGAACATCACAATTAGAGTCTGTCAGATCCACTCTGACTGAACACCCGTTAATACGTTGCACTGTGTTCTGCGCCAGGGGCCCAGTGCATCCGATTTCAGCCAGCATTTTATTCGGGATTGCTTTCCCTAACCTTTGATTGTCCCCAATCTTCCTGCAAGACAGCAGATTGTCCTTTCTGTAGGGGGATTCTGTCCTTAGATGGTAGGCCCTCCCAGGTTTACGAGCACCATCTGCCCGAGTCACTAGAGGTGACTAACACAGACATGCACACACAAAGATGTGAGATGTGACTAACACAGACACGGACACACAAAGATGTGAGATGTGACTAACACAGACATACACACACAAAGATGTGAGATGTGACTAACACAAACATGCACACACAAAGATATGAGATGTGACTAATACAGACATGCACACAGCGATACGAGGCATGACTAACACTGACACACATCAAGATATATGACACATGACTAACATGCACATAAAGATATGAGATATAACTGACATTGACATGCACACACAAAGATATGACACATGCCTAACATAGATATGCACACGAAGATAAGAGCTATGACTAACATAGATATGCACACAAAGATAAGAGATATGACTAACATAGATATGCATACAAAAAGATATGAGATGGGATTTTCTTAAAAGTGGTAACAGGCAGATAAATACAAAGCTGCGGTAAAGATGGTAGTAGGGAACAAGTGAAGGGGTATAACACCTACTCCTGTAAAGTATGTTGACAGCTCTATTTAAAGGAGAGGTAGGGTTCGATGCCAACCGACGTTTCCGGGTTCACCCAGCCTTTAATGGGTACCGGAATTTTTTTCTGGGAAAGTAAAGCGGCACGGGCGTAAGACCGACCACATTACCCCAAAAATCATGTGCCGAAGGTCTGTAAAATTTAGGTCACTTACACCATATTCCTTATACGCCACTTGGCGTGACGGGGGTACTTTACTGTTTTTTTTTACTTTTATTTAAAGGATAATAGAAAACATTTGACGCCTACATGCAACCTTCTTCAGAAAACAGGGACAACTCAAACAGGCAAATAAATGAAGTTACACTTACTGCATGTTCTATCTATCTGTCTATTGACCTCTCGAGCCGTAGTTGACCCAAAGGGCATAGATCCAGACACTCTTTCTTTTATCTAAATTTTTATTCTAGCAGTTTTCAATCCTTGTAAAGATCTTTTATTAAATCTCGCCATTTGTCTCTGTTCTGTGCAAGTAACTCTATCTCATTGAGGAAGCTGATTCCTGCTGCTCTTGCCTCTCTCATCAATGTTCTTCTCAGTGTCTCTCTGGGTCTGCCTCTTTTCCTCCTACCTGTTGTTTCCCACATGAGGGTTTGCATTGTTATTCGGTTATTATCTCTCTTCATCACATGTCCAACATATGACCATCGTCTTTTCTTTATTACTGAAGATATTAGTGGTTGATTGGCGATTTCTCTAATTTCCTCGTTTGTTTTGAATTCGTTCCACGCTATAATAAGTATTTTCCTTAGACATTTATTTTCGAATGCGGTTTTCGAATAAGAGTTGATATTACGTTTGATTTGAATTGTCTAAGTTTTGTGTTTGTGCTGATGAGTTTTGATTTGCACAACTTTTCAAGGCTTCTAATTTCTTTACTTGTATGCCCTTTCGGATCAATGTGACTTCCAAGATAGACAAAGTGATCAATGTGACTTCCAAGATAGACAAAGTGATCAATGTGACTTCCAAGATAGACAAAGTGATCAATGTGACTTCCAAGATAGACAAAGTGATCAATGTGACTTCCAAGATAGACAAAGTGATCAATGTGACTTCCAAGACAGACAAAGCGATCAATGTGACTTCCAAGATAGACAAAGTGATCAATGTGACTTCCAAGACAGACAGAGTGATCAATGTGACTTCCAAGATAGACAAAGTGATCAATGTGACTTCCAAGATAGACAAAGTGATCAATGTGACTTCCAAGATAGACAAAGTGATCAATGTGACTTCCAAGATAGACAAAGTGATCAATGTGACTTCCAAGATAGACAAAGTGATCAATCTCTTCCATTGGTTTGTTTCCCATGTAAATTCTGTCATTGTTGGAGTTAAGACTGCATG
This sequence comes from Megaustenia siamemsis, assembly GCA_032433765.1. Classification (NCBI taxonomy): domain Eukaryota; kingdom Metazoa; phylum Mollusca; class Gastropoda; order Stylommatophora; family Ariophantidae; genus Megaustenia; species Megaustenia siamemsis. The sequence goes on along the minus strand of JAVIAB010000160.1, from coordinate 16,809,500 downwards.
TTCGAGAGTAATAAAACTAATACCACAAAGAAGGAAGGTATAAAACGACGAGAATGTACGTAATTAGAATATACTATATTATATGCATAGCAGAAAGAAAGAGAGCAGAGATGAATGTATACACATGTATAAAAATGAGTCACTTAGTTGACAGTCCAGTGTCCTGTCGGAAAGTGTATTGTGGGAAATGTGTTAGGGTTAGGGGTTGGGTTGGGGGTTGGTGTTAGGGTTTAGGGCAAGGGTTTAGGATTAGGGTTGATTTTGGCTAGGGTTAGGATTAGGGTTTGGGTTTAGAGTTAGGGTTGGGGTTGGGGTTAGATCTAGGGTTAGGGTTAAGGTTGGGGTTAGGATTAAGGTTGGGGTTGGGTTAGGTTTAGGGTTATGGTTGGGTTAGGTTTAGGGTTATGGTTGGGTTGGGGTTAGGGTTAGGGTTGGATTATGTTTAGGGTTAAGGGTTATGTTGGAGTTAGTGTTTGAGTTTGAGATTAGGGTCTAGGATTATGGTTGGGTTGAGTTGGGGTTAGCGTTTGGGTTTATGGTTTATGGTCAGGGTTTAGGGTGTGATCTGAAACACTGAAAAGGAGAGTTTAGAACAAAGGTTTTCTAGAAAAGTACAATTCGATTTAGAATGGCATTCAGACAGAGGAAAAAATCGATTTAGTGGGTTGGATGTATACCACAGACCGAATACAACATGTACCTCTAACATATATTGTAAACCATGCACAGCGAGGAAAAAGAATAAAGAAAGGCCTGACAAAAGATGCAATTATCAACACAGACTTCTTTTAAATGCAAACTCTTCAAAGCTGAAAGCCACTGTTTACTTTATAAGCGAAGTGTGCCTAAGTGACGGTCTTCCCCTACCGGAGAATGACAAGAAAAAGATAACAAGATTTGATTACTTTGAGGGAATCATATCACAGACTGGTTGTCAAGAGTACTTAATACCTTCCACCTCCCTTTCCCCGACATTGCTACACTTAGGGGCCTCGGTAGTTGGAAAAACCACCCGACTGGACTACCGATTTTCGGACAACATGTGTTCGATTCCCGCTGGGAGCAGTGTGAGTTGTACTCGTGGTTGAAATATATAAAAAATACCCCCACGGTTGTTCCAGCCGTTGGCAGAAATTGGTACAAGGGTATTACCCTGGGAAGGTGGGGAATGCCGCTCGAAGCGTGAGTTTCGATGCTTGAAGCGACACTATCCAGAAGTCTCTGAACATTTCTGGATAGGCGGTCGAGCACATATGGGTGGAAACTCGCGTGCTAAGACGTTGATTCAAGTCTCGTACTTGACCTTTACCTTTGCTACATTCAAGAGGACATAGAAAACAGCGCAGAACAATTGTATGTTGTAACTAAGACAGAATGCTCTACTTTCTACAATTTTTGTTATCAGGTGTTTATCTGTAACAATTATTTCATGTATTATTTTTGTATCTTCATCCCAACCACTTCGCAGTTAGATCAGGTGTAAGACAGGGGCGCGTACTATTCCCCCCTACTGTTTATTACGTACATGGACCATATATGCAAGCTAGCCAACCCATCAGAGACAGAGGAGATCAACGAGCTTCTATTTGCAGACGATCAGGCACTAATACATGAAACAATAGAAGACCTACAGGAACACTTAAACAAACTCAACATCTCAGGCACAAAATACAACATGAAAATCAACATCAACAAAACAGAAGTCATGAATGTCGCCACAAATAAACAGAACATCAACATAACTATAGAAGGCAGACAACTAAAACAAGTAGAGGAATTCAAATACCTAAGAAGTTTAGTGACAAATGATAATTCCCAAACAGCAGAGATAGAATTAAGATGCAACAAAGCTTGTCAAATCATCGGACAGTTATCACCACTATTGTCCAACAAGGAAACAACTCTGGAGGCAAAACAAGTACTATACAATACAATCTTCATCCAAACGTTGTGCTACCAATGCCAGACCTGGAACCTAGATGCAAGAACAATAAGAAAATAACCTCTACAGAGATGAAATGTGTTAGACGAATGACAGGAAACAGTCTGAGAGATAAGATCAGAAATGAAGAACTGAGAAAAAAGCTAGGAATATATAAGGAAAGCCATAGAATATATAAGGAAACAACAGATAAAATGGTTTCGTCACGTGACAAGGCAGAAAGAACAAAACACAACACAACGAGCCTTCAACAAACGTTGTGAGAACACCAGACCAAAGGGTCGACCACGTAAAAGATGGGTCGATGGAATATTAGAAGTACTAGGAAACATAACTGCAGCAGAGGCGAACAGAAAAGCAAAAGACCGCAAATTATATCCCCCCACGACGCTGAAATGAGGAAGGAAAGAAGAAGAAGAAGAAGAAGATCCCAACCTTGTGCTACCAACACCAATCATGGACTCTAGATGCAAGATTTAATAAGAAAAATAACCTCTACTGAGATCAAATGTGTTAGACGAACGACAGGAAACAGCCTGGAGGATAAGATCAGAAATGTAGAACTGAGAAAAAAGCTAGGAATAACCGCCGACATAGAATATATAAAGAAACAACTGATAAAATGGTTTGGTCACGTGACAAGAAAGAAAGATTAAAGCACAACACAGCTAGCCCTCGATAAACGTTGCGAGAACACCAGACCAAAGGGCCGACCACGAAAAAGATGGATTGACGGAATATTAGAAACACTAGGAAACATAACAGTAGCAGAAGCGAACAGAAGAGCAAAAGACTGCAAATGTCCCCATCGACGCTGAAAAATAAATGAGGAAGGAAAGAAGAAGAATTAGTTCTTTATTTGTATACTTCTTGTTATTGAGCTATTGAGTTATTTGCGGGTCATCATCATTGCACTCCGAACATGTCCATAGGTGCTCAGATCCCCTCCTCAGCAATTCCCTCAGTGTCCAGCGACTGACGACTCCAGTTCTATGTTGGTTGATAAGTCTTCTTACACGGCCACCAAGTTTCTCATTTCTGGCTGTGCCCATCTTAACTCACATTTCCATCATCCGAAGAAGTGACGTGGATCTGTGTTTGTCGAAGTCCTGTGCTCTTCCCACATCTCGGAGTGCATTGATGACGTCCGCCCGATCCATCGGTTGCCCGTCCTCAACGACAGCGCAGCTAGCCAACCTGTCCGCTCTCTCATTTCCCCGTACTCCCGCATGTCCAGGGACATAGACAAAGGTGACCTTACGTATTTTGGATTTCTGCAACGACTCTACCCATTGCATGCGTACAAAGCCCGCCTCCACTTTTTTTATCATGCTCATCGAATCACTCAGTATACATGCGTGGATGTAGTCTTGTGACTCTAACCATTTGAATGCCTTGGTCACTGCCATCACCTCCATTGTCATGCTACTCGTGGTCATGGCGTATGCACCACTGTCTTCCTTGGCTATTCTGCCTGCCGAACGTGCTGTAAATGCCCATGCACTTTTTTCGTGTCGTCTTACAGATCCGTCTGTATAGATGACTGCATCTTTCTCATCGGTGTTATCGCAGATGAGACCGTTGACCTCAGCATTAACCACGACTTGGTTCTGTTCCCTACTTTTCCTGTCGAGTGTGACAATACATGAGAAAGTCCCCTTGAATGACGTAGGCACCGGTATCCACTCCTCACCAACGCTGAGATTGGTAAGCCCACAGACCTGTTTGATGACATCTTCTGCTCGGCCCACCCATGATTTGCCTCTTTTTAGCCTGGTACCTTTCTTTGTGTTGAGCACGTGGTGCAATGGATGCTCTGTATCTGTACTAATCTTCAGGTATGCTCGTGCTCTCCAGATCTTGATTCTGTCATCCATGGTTGGAAAGTCAAGAAGATACCTCATTGCCACACAGGGAGTGTCCCTCGTACATCCCAGGATAATGCGCATGGCTTCATTTTGTATTTTCTCCAGCCTATCAATTTGAGTCGTACTGACAGTAAGAGTGGCCAGGGCATACTCGATTGGTGCGAGGACTAATCCCTGGAACAGAAGAGTAAGTAGCCTCTGCTCGATGTTGGCAGCTGCCATGACCTTCAAGGCGGCTAATCCTTTGCGGGATTTTGTTATCACATGGTCAACGTGGTCCCGAAAACACAGGCTGCGATCAAACTTAACTCCGAGGTATGTCATCAACTTGTCCCTGGTCACCTCATCAGCTCCCATTCGTACTACCGGTGTGGTCGTATTAACGATATGATTGTTAAGGGAGAACCATGAAACTGATGCTTTATTAGGATTAACCAAGGCACCTGAAACTCCACACCAGGAAGAAATGCGATCGAGTTCGTCTTGCATTGTGGAGGCGATTCCCCGTCTGTCTCTTCCCTGTCGATATACCAGAATATCATCGGCAAAAGTCATAGTTCTTCCCCTCCCATCCAGCTGTTGGGCCGTGATCGTTATTGTGTACACATTAAATAGAACTGGTGACAATGGTGAGCCTTGTGGCAGCCCAGGACAAATGGATGTTGGCTCGGAAGACCAACTTCCACATCTGAGTATCACCTTCCTCTGAAACAGTGCCGCGGCGATCCATCTTATGAGGAAGGGGTTCGCCGCCAGTTTGAGAAGCATATGCATGAGATATTCAAATGGTACCCTGTTGTATGCATCCTCCAGATCTATAGCAGCAGCACATGTCTCCTCTCGTCTGTGGAAGCCTTCGAAGACGTCATAGGCAAATACTGCCGCATTGAGCCATGTCTCTTTGTTATATCTATAACCTCCGAGTGTGGATGGGAATACGCGTTTCTGTTCAAGGCGACACGTGAGGACACGGGCAACTATTTTCTCCAGCAGCTTGCCCGCAGTGTTCTGCATTGTGATGATTCTGTAGGCACTGATCTGAGAATGGTCCTTGTTTGGCTTCGGTAGCGGTAGTAAGTAGCTGTGTAGCCACTCCTCCTTAATCTGGCCACTCCGAATACTGGCATTAAACTCATTGGCCAGTGTTGTCAAGTCGTCATCAGCTAAATCGCCTATGTCATCATACCGAACACCATCTGGACCAGGAGCAGTGTTGTGTGACCTTTTAAGTGTCGCGCGAATGGTATCGGTTGTGATTGTGAGATCTTCTTCCAGCCCTACATCCTCACACAAATTTGACAAAGATCCCCGTATCCTCATTCTTACAGCCTCATTTCTTTGGTCCGTCTGCTCAATGTAGCGGGCAAGCAGGGCCTTCCCTTTGCTCTCATCAGATTTGTGCCATATCTGGTCTGTGCTCTGAAAGTCTGGTATACCTCTGTGTCGTGGTGTGCCATTCATGCACTGATGAAGGCGCCAGAATGTGGCTAGCGATTTTTCTGAGCACACTTTTTTACAGAAGTCATCCCATTTGGCATCCTTAGCCTGCTTAGCGCATAGTTTAAAGTGCATCATTTTTTGGTCGACCTCTACTTTCAGACGCTTCAAGAGCTCAGGTTGTGTTCTACCATACCTTCTGGCTTTCTACCATGTCTTGACCGTTTGTCTCTTGCTCCGCCAAGCTTCCTCGACATCTACGATCCACCAGGGTGGCTGCGCCCATCTCTCCTGCCTCCTACGAGGGGCGCTCTGTTTCCTATGTCTGATTTTGCTAATGACGTCCTGGTCTGTTTTCTCGTAGTTGAATGTGTAGAGCTTTCTTCTCTGGCGTTTATTTCCGCTTTTCTCAATTAGGAGGACACATGGATAGTGATCACTTCCGTGGAACCCCAGTGCACTCCACCTGCAAACCGGTGCGAAGGTGGAAGACACCAGTGCCAGGTCTATGACACTATCAGAGTCCCCTGTTCGAGTGGCCATTCGTGTTGCCCTTCCATCATTCAAGCACACTAAATCGACAGACACCAGTGCGTTCTCTAGGTCTTCTCCCTGCTTGTTGGTTATGACGTTGCCCCACTGGTCTCCTCTAGCATTAAAGTCTCCGCAGAAAATGACATTCTCTTCATCGAACTCGAAGAGATTCTGCCATTGTTGTGTGTTCACCTGCCCATTACAGGCATACACATTAACAATCACGAAATGAACTGGGGTCTGCACCCTAACCGCATGTACCTGCAATTCTGCATTGTTCCACGCAGACATATCAACCTCAGCTGCCACCATATTGTTGCGCACAAGGATGGCCTGCCCAAGGTGTCGTCTATTGTAAAAGCAATGAAAGCCAGGAGTACTTACTGTCCTGTCACCAAGAAGAGTTTCTTGCAAATCATTATATCGGCGCCGCACAGTAGCTTATCAAGAATGGGCCGTCGTTGATTAATGGACCCACAATTCCAATAAGTAACGCGAGTAGTAGATCAGGAAGGAAATGGTCTTACTTTTTTAGTTGACCAAAGAGTAGGGTATACCCTACGAAGTCCAGTACCCTTCAAGTACAAGAGTTATATAGTAGGATACCACCACTTTCCCATGGTGGAAGGTGGTGGTGATGGTGGTGGAGCTTCTGTCATGATATATATGTATATATGTATAGGGCTTGTATAGTGCATGAAGAGGGTTGGTGGTTGAGGGGGATAATTACTGAGTCATGTATTGGACATCAGTTTTTCCCGCCAAAGTGACTTCCAATAGGAGCTAGTGTGTGTGTGTGTGTGTTGTCCGGCTATAGACCACGCCCACTCCGGAAGTGAAAGTACCATATTAGGGAGTAGTGATACGTTAGTTATTTCATAGTTATGGTGAGCATATATACATATAATAGTAATAAATTAATAGTTATTATATCTAGGTGGGCGTAAATGGGCCTCGTATTTAAGATATGGACCATAAGTAGGTATATATACATACATATATTGGCAAATCTTGCTGGCGGTATTAACGAACAGTCATTTTCTCCTACCGTGGCACATAATGACCCAATCGTTGCCGCTCTCGCGTGAGTTTATTGATTATTGTCTCAAGCGAGCGCGAAACGCAACAGGTTATGTAAAAAAAAGGCGCGTACACGATTTAATATATTCATTCGACTAGCGTCGGTCGGGCAGTCGGTCACTTAGTCAACCACAGTGTTAACACTGCTAGATAGGTCCATATCTGTAAATTAATAACAGATTCTGTGAACACTCTCAACGTTTCTATTTAGCGAGCTGAGCCTGGAGAATACTCGCCCACATCTAGGACAATTGTATTAATTACCAGCCATCGTGTTCCTTTAGGCTACCTCTCCAAAAGAGAGAGGAAAAAAAATATATATAAACTAACTAGCTAGAATAACTCAAACCAATACGCTAATTGGGAAGAGCGCTATGGATATTAGTGAGCAGTGTATTTTACAAAAAACCGACCGCAAGGTTAGCATGTCTTATCTTATTCTCTCTTCATCGCTTATTTATTTTTTTTTAAGGCTATTTTTAAGATACTCTAACTTTTTAATATTTCAAATTACTTTAGGTGACGTTTGCCGAAGAGTTGGTGACAATCCATCATTTGGATGATCTTACAGAGGATAGACGCTCAACGTGGATGCAGGTTGCCTGTGACAGGCACAGATTTGCGAGAAGAATAGCAACAACGGCATTAGTTATAGAGCCTATTCTTCAACCGCCAACGTCAAAAGCAGGATAAATAGCGTCTCTTCCAAAAATCGAGAAGGAAACAAGCGCCATAATTAGAGATGTAATAAGTAAAACGAACAAAAACCGCAACTTCTAAAACTATCAAACGTGCGATAAACCTAATACCCAACAAGCCCATGCTGCAATTGACAAACTACCAGTCATACACAACGCGTTTTTTAAATAATTTTTTCACCTAGCGAAAAACCTACGATCCTCCCTTTACAATTCTGACGTGAACGCTAGACTCGCGATATAACAGTTTGCAACCGATGCCTCCAACTACACATCGTAGAAAAACTACAATATGGATATTCTCACATGGCGGATTTCTATTAAAATGTTTGCAAAACATATATATATTAAAATATAAATTTAAAATGTTGGTTTTTATAAAGAAAAGAGCGTCTGTTTTTTTGTGTGTGTGTTATACATTATTCTTATCAGGTTAATAAACTTTGTGGGAATCCATAGTGACTCACCAACTTCCAAACCATTCCTCTGTCTAAACTAGCAAATACCGTTTCGTAATCTTTGTTCAATTGTTATACGTAGAGTAGTTATGTGATCAACACATGAGCTGTTCTTCCTAAAAAATACGTGTGCGTCTCTCAAATGTTTCTCTGTGACCTTTTTTTAGTCTCTCCAAAATAAATCTACTTAATTTTTTTTTTATTCATCCTGGCACTGATAGCAGCATAATTCCCATATAATATGTACACCCCTGTAAACTTCCTTTCTAATGGTAGTTGATCATATAACCTTCTTCCGTCTCCCAAATGTTATCTAATAGAGTATGTAACATCATGGTAGAGGTGTTAATACTCCGAAGGAATTTCATCTGGCCCTATGGCTTTACCATTTTTTAATAACTTCTACTGGTAGTATATCTTGAGGATTATTTGAGCCGGGTCTGTTCCAAAAGTTCTTCAAAGTGCTATTTCCATCTCTCTAGGTGTTCCCTTATAGTACTAGGCAGATTTCCTGTCTTATCTCTAATAAAGGCAGCAATCTGTTTGCATTTTCCACACAATTTTCTGTGTACGGATGTACAGTGCTTTATAATTCCATTTTAATTGCTGCTTCCTCTGCCTCTTTAGCTAGATCATCTATATATTTCCGCTGGCCACTTTTACTCTCTCCAGAACGATTCTGCGTAATATATTTCTTGACACTGATAACGGCTACCATGGAGCGTCATTCCGCTCTGTCTCTTGCTTTAATGGTGCACGTTGTCATAGGCTGACGTGTTCATCTTTTGATGTTACTCGTCCATGTTAGTCGTGGTCTGCCTCTCCCTCTTTTACTTTGTATTTTCCCCTCCAGGATTACTTTTAGTAGACTGTTGTGTCTTTTAACATGGCCCAACAACCGCATTTGTCTTGTTTGAATTGTGCTTAGTAGTTCTCTTTTCGTTGTTAGTTGTTTTAAGACTTCATCGTTGTTTTCTTTTCCTTCCATCCAATTCTACCTATTCTTCTATATACCACATATCAAAGGCTTCAGTTGTCTGTTCAGTTTTCTTGTCTAACGTCCCTGTTTATGCACCATTTAGGAATGTTGAGAAGACAACATTTTGCTATTCTTAGTTTTAGCCCTGATCTTATTTGCCTTGATGTTAGTATATTTTTCATGGCAATAACGTTATTTTTCACCATTCATATTCTTTTGCTTATTTCAATTTTACATTTTCAATTACTGGTTATAGTATGTACAAGGTAGTTGTAGCTCTGAACTATCTCCAAGTCTATTCCTTCAATTTTGATATCCACTTGCTGGTTTTGAATATTTTCTTTGTTTATTGTCATAGTTTTACTTTCTTTTGATATTCATATCTAATCCATATTTATTTATTTATTTTTTATTATTTTTTTGGCTTGTCATGTTTAATTCATTAAGTAATGTTGTAGATCTTTATGATTTTCTGGTACTAATACAGTATCATCAGCATATTTTAGGTTAATGATCATCTCTCCATATTAATGTTTAGGTATGGCATTTATGTGATGTTTTAAAGATTTTCTCGATGTATATACTGCACAAGCATGTTTTACTCCTCTTTTTATAAAATAGGTATCGAGTTCTCTTTGTTATATTTTATTATCGCTGTTTGCCCGCAGTATAAATTATTTATCTCAGTCATCCTTCAAAACTGGGAACTATTGATATGGTGATACGAGGGATCAACAACAATATATTTTTCTGACACCGTAATCTCTGATAAACTCACAGACAGCATTACGAGTGACGTCGATAATTTTTTTTGTTTGGAAAAGTTGAGATAGTTTAACATCTGTTGAACGGGTTCTTTTCAATATTGGATATTCAGATGAGACCAAAATCAAAGCAGAATCCATAATTACCGAGCTAGGCGAAACACTGGGATGTGCTGTTGGTGACGCATGCGAAAAAGATGATGGTGTTATTGTCGAAACACCATGATGGTTGAGTGAACATGTTGTTGACATGACAGATACGGTTGTCGTTATTGTTGCTGACAACAACAAATTTTTTTATTTGGTGATGAGTATGTGAAAGATCGTGATATCATTTGTATCCTAGATGTGTTGAAGCGAAGAGATTTCTATCTTGCAGATACACCTGCAAATGTTCGCCTTTTCCAGCAAAGATCCTACACAAGGGAGAAGGCTAATGGGTCTGTAATTCTTGGAGATCAATTTTATTTGTGACTTTTCCGAGTCAAGGAATGGTATGTTGAGATCTCCTCCCACACAGATGATGCTTGTCCTAAGTGTCAAATATTGTTAACGAGCCTGAAAAACCAGTCATCGAGGTGGCATTGTCGGCAGGTTTGAAGAAATCAATGTCGAACTCTGATATTGACAAATACATATCTCTCCCCAATTATCATTATAGATCTGTCTGACATCATATGGAAGAATATCTAAAGCGTCATCGTCAACTGTTAGTTTTCTTCTTTTCGCAGAACATCCAGTTTCCACTCGATGTGATAGCTCGTTTGTGTGACGCCGATGAAGAAGTAGAAGGAGTCTGTATGGGGAACGATGAATACTGCTGTAGTTCGTATGTCAATTGTCGCTACTATTAAACGACGAACTGTAAAGAGGCCGTATGGGTGAGTGGAGGCGATACAGGTAGTGATATTGCATTTTTGGTTTTCTAGATGTTTTTTCTTTAGATTGTTGAGGTGCATTTGCACACGAAATATCACCAATAGTTTTGTTTTCACTAGCAGAAAATCACCATAGACTTTTTTCTCCCACAGATCCTCATTTCTTATCTTATATCCGAACTTATCTTGGAACTAGTTTCCTGACGTATTTGTGACACAGGTGACTTCCTACCGCTGAGAGTTATTTTCACGAGCCATCGTTTAAGAGCTGTTGAACTGGGCTCTTTTCGATATTGGATATTCAGATGAGTCCAGAATCAGGATGAATCCATAATGACTGAGCTACTCGAAACACTGAGATGTGCTGTTGGTGACACATGTGAAAAAAGATGATGGCGTTGTTGTCGAAACATCATGATGGCTGAGTGAACATGTTGTTGACATGACAGATACTGTTGTCGTTATTGATGCTGACAACACAGTTGTTGTTTTTTTCGGTGATGAGCATGTGAAATGTTGTATCACCCCATCAACTGACAACATGGTAAAAACTTGTAGTCGGTGGCTCTGGTGTACGACTCGTTATGACAGAGGTTGACACACTCACAGAGTTTGTAGTGTCAACATAAGAACATACCCAGATTTGTCGACGCATCGGAGATTGTAGGTTCAGCACAGTTGACATGCTCACGTGCCTCAACACACACTCGATTGTAATGTCTCTGCTCTACATGTATTATCGATGTTCTTGTAGTCGACACTGTCGTGGTGTGATCGTTCAAGATGTCATAGATGTCGACACACTAGGCTGTAATGTCGGTGATATATGTGAAGGTATTGGTGTAGTGAGAATACAATTTGTAATGTCAACTCCCCACATTCTCTCTTATTAACAACTAGTCGAGTCACCTTTCATGATAAGCGTGGTCGGTGACGCACACATGTCGATGTTGTTTTAATGGTGTCGAGCAAAATTTAATATCAAAATATATCAAAAATGTTCAAACTTTTTTGTTTTTATGTTGATGTAGTTGTAGTCTTGCGCGCATCAGAATAACGAGATCGCCATCACTGAGACCGGTGTCGACACGCTCTCTGTTTTGTGTGAGATATGTCAACTGAACGTATGTTTTGTTTCTACCCTAGCTGTGTTCTAGTAAGTTGGTTTTTGTGTACCAGATCAACCTTTTATTCATCATCTTCCACAGCAACTTTCCTACATAAGGGAGCAGGCAGATGGGTCTGTAATTCTTGGAGATAATTTGTGTGTGTGTTTGACTTTTCTGAGTCAAGGTATGGTATGTAGAGATCTCCTCCCAAGCAGATGATACGTGTCCTAAGTGTCAAATATTGTTAACGATCATGAAAAAACCAGTCATCGAGGTGGCATTGTCGACAGGCTTGAAGAAATCAATGTCGAAATTTGACATTGACAAATACCTGAACACTGTCCTTCACCCTCATTGTAATGTTTAAGAAAGATTTCCTGGAATGAAATTCGACATCTAGGTGAGCATCGCGTCAAACATATCCTAGGCTGTGATTGAGCTCGATGTTTTACATCCCCTTTGACTGGAGGATGATGAGCCTGTAAATCACGGAAGCCGTGTTGTCATCGAACTGTCTAGGTATGGTATGTAGAGATCTCCTTCCAGGTAGATAATACATGTCTTGAGTGTCAAATTCGGTTAACGATCCTGAAAAAAGACATGATGACGGAATCCTCGAGGTGTGAGGAATATTGTTATAAGACCATGATTAGCATGTACCATACCAACGGACGTAGACAATCATCATACCCGACCATATTTGTCTGTCCACACTGCAACTTATCAGTTCAGTTGTTGAGTGTTTTCCATCTTCTCTCTTTATCGAACACGATCTTTCATTCTTTTTTTATTTTGCCACTTGTAACCAAGTATTCGAACTTTACTTTTTTTCATGATGTGCCTGTAAAATATCGATTGTTACTTTCGACTGTTGATTAAGAGCTCTCTTTTTGTGTTGGACTGTTTTCAAACATTCAGGGAACGCTCAAATTCTTCTGAGAAAGGCCACATATGCGGTCTCTAAGCGGCTTTTCATTTGGTTGTCTGCTGACCAGCGATGTCACCACCACCTCATGTATACTTGACTCTGACAGGCGATTTGCGAAAAAATAAGAGGGAAGCAAGTAGGTATGAACGCCGTATACAAACAAGACATGAGAATCTGTGGCAAAATCAATCTAGCCAGGGGTCTGATGGTGACATATATCGAATGATTTGACATGAACCCTCTACTTTTCAACATCTTCACTTTTAAAAGTAACAGGTGAATCGACTAAGGTATAGATAGCATACTACCCAAAACCGGCGCTTTTTATTCTGCTGCGAAGATAGAGATAGTGGACACGATGTACGTACACGATCAGTAGACTGAACTTACCCAATTGTTCAAAAGACTTGAGCAATTGAGTGAGAATCGAACACTGGTGAACCAGACAAAGACGACTTCAAATTTGTGTCTCTCCGATCAAAGAGATTGTGAACACACTTTCAAAACTTCCACAAGTTGATTCAGAAACTATCGCGATGACCCGCGAAACACGGGTGAGTCGAAAAAAAAAAAAAAAAAACACGAGCCATATTACGACCACCAACCAATTCAACCATTCCAACAAAACTAGCATCTGTCATTTTCCCGTTACAACCGAATGTCTGGTGACGAATCGCAAACAGATATTTACAACACCGCTAGTCCAGCGTCATTACCGAACAACAAGTGTCCTTCAACCAAGAAAAATGTTGATCATGTTGATGTCGCATGTAACCACCACACGACGACTGCGACATCAACATGATCAACATTTTTCTTGGTTGAAGGACACTTGTTGTTCGGTAATGACGCTGGACTAGCGGTGTTGTAAATATCTGTTTGCGATTCGTCACCAGACATTCGGTTGTAACGGGAAAATGACAGATGCTAGTTTTGTTGGAATGGTTGAATTGGTTGGTGGTCGTAATATGGCTCGTGTTTTTTTTTTTTTTTTCGACTCACCCGTGTTTCGCGGGTCATCGCGATAGTTTCTGAATCAACTTGTGGAAGTTTTGAAAGTGTGTTCACAATCTCTTTGATCGGAGAGACACAAATTTGAAGTCGTCTTTGTCTGGTTCACCAGTGTTCGATTCTCACTCAATTGCTCAAGTCTTTTGAACAATTGGGTAAGTTCAGTCTACTGATCGTGTACGTACATCGTGTCCACTATCTCTATCTTCGCAGCAGAATAAAAAGCGCCGGTTTTGGGTAGTATGCTATCTATACCTTAGTCGATTCACCTGTTACTTTTAAAAGTGAAGATGTTGAAAAGTAGAGGGTTCATGTCAAATCATTCGATATATGTCACCATCAGACCCCTGGCTAGATTGATTTTGCCACAGATTCTCATGTCTTGTTTGTATACGGCGTTCATACCTACTTGCTTCCCTCTTATTTTTTCGCAAATCGCCTGTCAGAGTCAAGTATACATGAGGTGGTGGTGACATCGCTGGTCAGCAGACAACCAAATGAAAAGCCGCTTAGAGACCGCATATGTGGCCTTTCTCAGAAGAATTTGAGCGTTCCCTGAATGTTTGAAAACAGTCCAACACAAAAAGAGAGCTCTTAATCAACAGTCGAAAGTAACAATCGATATTTTACAGGCACATCATGAAAAAAAGTAAAGTTCGAATACTTGGTTACAAGTGGCAAAATAAAAAAAGAATGAAAGATCGTGTTCGATAAAGAGAGAAGATGGAAAACACTCAACAACTGAACTGATAAGTTGCAGTGTGGACAGACAAATATGGTCGGGTATGATGATTGTCTACGTCCGTTGGTATGGTACATGCTAATCATGGTCTTATAACAATATTCCTCACACCTCGAGGATTCCGTCATCATGTCTTTTTTCAGGATCGTTAACCGAATTTGACACTCAAGACATGTATTATCTACCTGGAAGGAGATCTCTACATACCATACCTAGACAGTTCGATGACAACACGGCTTCCGTGATTTACAGGCTCATCATCCTCCAGTCAAAGGGGATGTAAAACATCGAGCTCAATCACAGCCTAGGATATGTTTGACGCGATGCTCACCTAGATGTCGAATTTCATTCCAGGAAATCTTTCTTAAACATTACAATGAGGGTGAAGGACAGTGTTCAGGTATTTGTCAATGTCAAATTTCGACATTGATTTCTTCAAGCCTGTCGACAATGCCACCTCGATGACTGGTTTTTTCATGATCGTTAACAATATTTGACACTTAGGACACGTATCATCTGCTTGGGAGGAGATCTCTACATACCATACCTTGACTCAGAAAAGTCAAACACACACACAAATTATCTCCAAGAATTACAGACCCATCTGCCTGCTCCCTTATGTAGGAAAGTTGCTGTGGAAGATGATGAATAAAAGGTTGATCTGGTACACAAAAACCAACTTACTAGAACACAGCTAGGGTAGAAACAAAACATACGTTCAGTTGACATATCTCACACAAAACAGAGAGCGTGTCGACACCGGTCTCAGTGATGGCGATCTCGTTATTCTGATGCGCGCAAGACTACAACTACATCAACATAAAAACAAAAAAGTTTGAACATTTTTGATATATTTTGATATTAAATTTTGCTCGACACCATTAAAACAACATCGACATGTGTGCGTCACCGACCACGCTTATCATGAAAGGTGACTCGACTAGTTGTTAATAAGAGAGAATGTGGGGAGTTGACATTACAAATTGTATTCTCACTACACCAATACCTTCACATATATCACCGACATTACAGCCTAGTGTGTCGACATCTATGACATCTTGAACGATCACACCACGACAGTGTCGACTACAAGAACATCGATAATACATGTAGAGCAGAGACATTACAATCGAGTGTGTGTTGAGGCACGTGAGCATGTCAACTGTGCTGATCCTACAATCTCCGATGCGTCGACAAATCTGGGTATGTTCTTATGTTGACACTACAAACTCTGTGAGTGTGTCAACCTCTGTCATAACGAGTCGTACACCAGAGCCACCGACTACAAGTTTTTACCATGTTGTCAGTTGATGGGGTGATACAACATTTCACATGCTCATCACCGAAAAAAACAACAACTGTGTTGTCAGCATCAATAACGACAACAGTATCTGTCATGTCAACAACATGTTCACTCAGCCATCATGATGTTTCGACAACAACGCCATCATCTTTTTTCACATGTGTCACCAACAGCACATCTCAGTGTTTCGAGTAGCTCAGTCATTATGGATTCATCCTGATTCTGGACTCATCTGAATATCCAATATCGAAAAGAGCCCAGTTCAACAGCTCTTAAACGATGGCTCGTGAAAATAACTCTCAGCGGTAGGAAGTCACCTGTGTCACAAATACGTCAGGAAACTAGTTCCAAGATAAGTTCGGATATAAGATAAGAAATGAGGATCTGTGGGAGAAAAAAGTCTATGGTGATTTTCTGCTAGTGAAAACAAAACTATTGGTGATATTTCGTGTGCAAATGCACCTCAACAATCTAAAGAAAAAACATCTAGAAAACCAAAAATGCAATATCACTACCTGTATCGCCTCCACTCACCCATACGGCCTCTTTACAGTTCGTCGTTTAATAGTAGCGACAATTGACATACGAACTACAGCAGTATTCATCGTTCCCCATACAGACTCCTTCTACTTCTTCATCGGCGTCACACAAACGAGCTATCACATCGAGTGGAAACTGGATGTTCTGCGAAAAGAAGAAAACTAACAGTTGACGATGACGCTTTAGATATTCTTCCATATGATGTCAGACAGATCTATAATGATAATTGGGGAGAGATATGTATTTGTCAATATCAGAGTTCGACATTGATTTCTTCAAACCTGCCGACAATGCCACCTCGATGACTGGTTTTTCAGGCTCGTTAACAATATTTGACACTTAGGACAAGCATCATCTGTGTGGGAGGAGATCTCAACATACCATTCCTTGACTCGGAAAAGTCACAAATAAAATTGATCTCCAAGAATTACAGACCCATTAGCCTTCTCCCTTGTGTAGGATCTTTGCTGGAAAAGGCGAACATTTGCAGGTGTATCTGCAAGATAGAAATCTCTTCGCTTCAACACATCTAGGATACAAATGATATCACGATCTTTCACATACTCATCACCAAATAAAAAAATTTGTTGTTGTCAGCAACAATAACGACAACCGTATCTGTCATGTCAACAACATGTTCACTCAACCATCATGGTGTTTCGACAATAACACCATCATCTTTTTCGCATGCGTCACCAACAGCACATCCCAGTGTTTCGCCTAGCTCGGTAATTATGGATTCTGCTTTGATTTTGGTCTCATCTGAATATCCAATATTGAAAAGAACCCGTTCAACAGATGTTAAACTATCTCAACTTTTCCAAACAAAAAAAATTATCGACGTCACTCGTAATGCTGTCTGTGAGTTTATCAGAGATTACGGTGTCAGAAAAATATATTGTTGTTGATCCCTCGTATCACCATATCAATAGTTCCCAGTTTTGAAGGATGACTGAGATAAATAATTTATACTGCGGGCAAACAGCGATAATAAAATATAACAAAGAGAACTCGATACCTATTTTATAAAAAGAGGAGTAAAACATGCTTGTGCAGTATATACATCGAGAAAATCTTTAAAACATCACATAAATGCCATACCTAAACATTAATATGGAGAGATGATCATTAACCTAAAATATGCTGATGATACTGTATTAGTACCAGAAAATCATAAAGATCTACAACATTACTTAATGAATTAAACATGACAAGCCAAAAAAATAATAAAAAATAAATAAATAAATATGGATTAGATATGAATATCAAAAGAAAGTAAAACTATGACAATAAACAAAGAAAATATTCAAAACCAGCAAGTGGATATCAAAATTGAAGGAATAGACTTGGAGATAGTTCAGAGCTACAACTACCTTGTACATACTATAACCAGTAATTGAAAATGTAAAATTGAAATAAGCAAAAGAATATGAATGGTGAAAAATAACGTTATTGCCATGAAAAATATACTAACATCAAGGCAAATAAGATCAGGGCTAAAACTAAGAATAGCAAAATGTTGTCTTCTCAACATTCCTAAATGGTGCATAAACAGGGACGTTAGACAAGAAAACTGAACAGACAACTGAAGCCTTTGATATGTGGTATATAGAAGAATAGGTAGAATTGGATGGAAGGAAAAGAAAACAACGATGAAGTCTTAAAACAACTAACAACGAAAAGAGAACTACTAAGCACAATTCAAACAAGACAAATGCGGTTGTTGGGCCATGTTAAAAGACACAACAGTCTACTAAAAGTAATCCTGGAGGGGAAAATACAAAGTAAAAGAGGGAGAGGCAGACCACGACTAACATGGACGAGTAACATCAAAAGATGAACACGTCAGCCTATGACAACGTGCACCATTAAAGCAAGAGACAGAGCGGAATGACGCTCCATGGTAGCCGTTATCAGTGTCAAGAAATATATTACGCAGAATCGTTCTGGAGAGAGTAAAAGTGGCCAGCGGAAATATATAGATGATCTAGCTAAAGAGGCAGAGGAAGCAGCAATTAAAATGGAATTATAAAGCACTGTACATCCGTACACAGAAAATTGTGTGGAAAATGCAAACAGATTGCTGCCTTTATTAGAGATAAGACAGGAAATCTGCCTAGTACTATAAGGGAACACCTAGAGAGATGGAAATAGCACTTTGAAGAACTTTTGGAACAGACCCGGCTCAAATAATCCTCAAGATATACTACCAGTAGAAGTTATTAAAAAATGGTAAAGCCATAGGGCCAGATGAAATTCCTTCGGAGTATTAACACCTCTACCATGATGTTACATACTCTATTAGATAACATTTGGGAGACGGAAGAAGGTTATATGATCAACTACCATTAGAAAGGAAGTTTACAGGGGTGTACATATTATATGGGAATTATGCTGCTATCAGTGCCAGGATGAATAAAAAAAAATTAAGTAGATTTATTTTGGAGAGACTAAAAAAAGGTCACAGAGAAACATTTGAGAGACGCACACGTATTTTTTAGGAAGAACAGCTCATGTGTTGATCACATAACTACTCTACGTATAACAATTGAACAAAGATTACGAAACGGTATTTGCTAGTTTAGACAGAGGAATGGTTTGGAAGTTGGTGAGTCACTATGGATTCCCACAAAGTTTATTAACCTGATAAGAATAATGTATAACACACAAAAAAAAAACAGACGCTCTTTTCTTTATAAAAACCAACATTTTAAATTTATATTTTAATATATATGTTTTGCAAACATTTTAATAGAAATCCGCCATGTGAGAATATCCATATTGTAGTTTTTCTACGATGTGTAGTTGGAGGCATCGGTTGCAAACTGTTATATCGCGAGTCTAGCGTTCACGTCAGAATCGTAAAGGGAGGATCTTAGGTTTTTCGCTAGGTGAAAAAATTATTAAAAAAAAACGCGTTGTGTATGACTGGTAGTTTGTCAATTGCAGCATGGGCTTGTTGGGTATTAGGTTTATCGCACGTTTGATAGTTTTAGAAGTTGCGGTTTTTGTTCGTTTTACTTATTACATCTCTAATTATGGCGCTTGTTTCCTTCTCGATTTTTGGAAGAGACGCTATTTATCCTGCTTTTGACGTTGGCGGTTGAAGAATAGGCTCTATAACTAATGCCGTTGTTGCTATTCTTCTCGCAAATCTGTGCCTGTCACAGGCAACCTGCATCCACGTTGAGCGTCTATCCTCTGTAAGATCATCCAAATGATGGATTGTCACCAACTCTTCGGCAAACGTCACCTAAAGTAATTTGAAATATTAAAAAGTTAGAGTATCTTAAAAATAGCCTTAAAAAAAAATAAATAAGCGATGAAGAGAGAATAAGATAAGACATGCTAACCTTGCGGTCGGTTTTTTGTAAAATACACTGCTCACTAATATCCATAGCGCTCTTCCCAATTAGCGTATTGGTTTGAGTTATTCTAGCTAGTTAGTTTATATATATTTTTTTCCTCTCTCTTTTGGAGAGGTAGCCTAAAGGAACACGATGGCTGGTAATTAATACAATTGTCCTAGATGTGGGCGAGTATTCTCCAGGCTCAGCTCGCTAAATAGAAACGTTGAGAGTGTTCACAGAATCTGTTATTAATTTACAGATATGGACCTATCTAGCAGTGTTAACACTGTGGTTGACTAAGTGATCGACTGCCCGACCGACGCTAGTCGAATGAATATATTAAATCGTGTACGCGCCTTTTTTACATAACCTGTTGCGTTTCGCGCTCGCTTGAGACAATAATCAATAAACTCACGCGAGAGCGGCAACGATTGGGTCATTATGTGCCACGGTAGGAGAAAATGACTGTTCGTTAATACCGCCAGCAAGATTTGCCAATATATGTATGTATATATACCTACTTATGGTCCATATCTTAAATACGAGGCCCATTTACGCCCACCTAGATATAATAACTATTAATTTATTACTATTATATGTATATATGCTCACCATAACTATGAAATAACTAACGTATCACTACTCCCTAATATGGTACTTTCACTTCCGGAGTGGGCGTGGTCTATAGCCGGACAACACACACACACACTAGCTCCTATTGGAAGTCACTTTGGCGGAAAAAACTGATGTCTAATACATGACTCAGTAATTATCCCCCTCAACCACCAACCCTCTTCATGCACTATACAAGCCCTATACATATATACATATATATCATGACAGAAGCTCCACCACCATCACCACCACCTTCCACCATGGGAAAGTGGTGGTATCCTACTATATAACTCTTGTACTTGAAGGGTACTGGACTTCGTAGGGTATACCCTACTCTTTGGTCAACTAAAAAAGTAAGACCATTTCCTTCCTGATCTACTACTAACGCGCACATACTTTAGGCCTAGCCTCTCACACTTTGATAGTTTAGTGCCACCCCTCTTGCCCCGTCGTGTTTTCCTTCTTCGATGATGTAGTTTGGGCTGCATCTGAAAACTTACACTTCTTACCGTCGTCTTTAAAGATGAACGTCGCTGAACGTTGTTGCTTTGGATGGCCTAGACTCACGTGCACTTGCTCAGTCGCACGGCCTAGAACCCGTTCCACGTTATAAACTGGCCAACTCCAGTAACTTGCTCAGCAGCACGCGGAAACACTGTGAGCTTCCTACAAATTAAATGACTTACGCGTCCTTGACGACAGACCGGCGTAAACAAACCGCCATTTTTTGACGCGTTCAATAGTGTAACAACAATAATAAGTGATGAAAGAAGGAAATTATAACAAAATGCAATGAATCAAAAGAAGCAAAGTGATTAACATCAAATAGAAAGCGCGCACACTCACATGAACCCTCAAAAAATAAATAAAAACAAACAAATAAACAGGAAATTTCACTGGAAAACAGCACTTATCTGTGAATCTTATGAATAGGCCAGCCAACAGGGCGCCATCTTGGTGCGTCTCCCCTACCTCTTGTGTGTGTGTG
The DNA here is from genome assembly GCA_032433765.1 of Megaustenia siamemsis. Classification (NCBI taxonomy): domain Eukaryota; kingdom Metazoa; phylum Mollusca; class Gastropoda; order Stylommatophora; family Ariophantidae; genus Megaustenia; species Megaustenia siamemsis. Next base: position 16,788,276 of record JAVIAB010000160.1, on the reverse strand, counting down.
TCAACCCTTCGTTTACTTGTTAAAAGGGGGCTCACAATCACTGCGGGGAATCAAAAGCTCGTTCTCTCACATGGTTTAGTCTCACAATATTTTGCTTTAAAAGAAATTGGATTTTAATTTTTAGGGCTTTGAGACACAGCCATCTACCGTTTTACTTAACACTGCGAGGTAAGAGGGAAAACCTGGGATCACCCATTAGTTTACGACATCTTCAGCTATGTGAGCTATAAACGGCCAACGTTATTTTACCCACAACTTCCACTGCTCTCAATGCTGAAAACGTCACAAGTTTTTGACGATTCTTTTCGCGGCCCGCGGGCCCTATTAATACTATAGTTGACTATGTTTTGAGCATAGCCATCTATGAATTTACACAGACTTACCAGCTGACAGGAAGTTCAGGGGAAACCTCCAACTAGAGTGACGGTTTTAGCTACAGGACATATAGACGGCTGACGAAACTATACACACAACAGTCCATGCTCGCAAAGTTGAAAGCGTCATGCTAATTGGAGATTTTCCAGGAATTTCCTCTCAGCCCTGTAGGCCTTAGTAAATATATAGGCCGTTTTGGCTTGAGACTATAGTGACGTCAGCTCTAGAATTGTTTCACGTCACTGGAGGATTCCCTTTAAAAAAAAAAAAACCTTACAGTGGAGTGATTTCCCCTGAGAGGTTTTTTATCTATTTCTGGTATTGCAGTGTCCAGGGAGTAGTCATTCAGATGGAGATTTCCTGCTCACGTTCGTGACATGCAGTTCTTATTTATTTATTTTCTTTACAGTTTATGTACTTATTAATAAATTCATTGAGAGAACATACGTGTATTTAGTAATTAGTGGCAGCAGCAAACTCTGAATGATATTTAATACCACATATGTTCCCATATACAGACGGAACTTATTATACAAGATGGGTTGAAGGAAGATTACATATGTAGAGTTCTGTCTCATATTATGTTAGATGGCAGAGTATTCCTAGTGGTCAGTAGAGAGTTCTACAATCACCAGCGCTGAACCAAATAAAGTGGTGATTGGTTTAAGCCAATACCGACTATATATAGAAAGCCCGCTCGCTGAGGGGAGGAGAACTCCTGGAAGATGAGAAGAACTTTCTCGTATCTCTTCTCTTCTATGTCGGGCTTTCCTCACCGGGAGGTGTGAAAACCACGGTCTAATGGGCTCATTTCCAACAAAAAAATGTTACTTAATGATAATTGCACATTAGGAAGCCGTGATAGCTCAATGGTTAGTGAACTGGGCTACAAAGGACAAGGGGTAGGGTTCGATCTTAACCGACGGCTTCCGGGTTCACCCAGCCTTAAATGGGTACCGGATTTTTTTCTGGGAAAGTAAAGCAGCACGGGCGTAATAACAACCACATAACCCCAAAAATCATGTGCTGAAGGTCTGTAAAATATAGGGTCACTAACACCATATTCCCTATACGCCACATGGCGTGACGGGGGCTCTTTACTTTATTTTTTACTTACAATTGCACATTGATGGTAATTAAATTATATATATATATATATATATATATATATATATATATATATATATATATATGCGATCAAGACTCAATCAGAGTAGGATTCCAGACTCTCTCATGAAGTCAGCTGTCTGTTTAAACGATTCGATTGCCCCATATTGTTTCTCTTCAAGGGAGGTGGGTGTGGACCACATTGCTCTTCTCAGGTCTGTGTACTGTGGGCAATCCTGTAGAACATGTTTTGTAGTCATATTGTCCAGTGTACAGTGGCATAGACTGGTTGTACCTATTTTGAATTTGGTGAACATGTGATTTCTCATTCTATTGTGGCCAGTGCGTAGGCGAAGTATGATGACTTGATTCCTTCTTGATATTTGATGGTATCCGTCCCTCTCATTATGCTTTGGGTGTTCTCGTTTCCATTTTTCATGAAACTGACCTTTGAGGATGGATTTGGCTTCATCATAACTGAGCGGATGGTTCTCTTGTGGTAATCTCCCACCCTCTTTAGCTAATTTGTCTGCGCGTTCGTTCCCGTGTATATTACAGTGTGATGGTATCCACTCAATGACTACTCTCTGGAAGTTATTGCATAGTTGGTCCAGGTTTGTTCTCAAGTTATCTAGTTCATTGTTCTTGTGGATTTTTAGAGCTGATAGTACAGACAGAGCATCAGTCAGAATCACCAATTTATTGTGCACGTTATTTTTGTGTTGAGTAGCCAGTGCTGCAGCATCTCTGAGGGCCTCAGTTTCTGTTTGAAAATTGTTTGAGAATTTCCAAGTAGCTATTGACTTGGTGATCTCGTCCTGGTTTTTCAGCGTCAAGAACACACCACCCCCTCCATTTCTGGTGGCATTTAACTTAAATTTAAGCCATTCTTCTTCATTTATCATTTAAGCCATTACATTATATAACTGCTATTTATCATTATTTGGTGATGTATATCAAAATGTTCAGGAATGACTTTTTTGTGTTTACAATAATATCAGATGTATTTATAAGTGACAACGAATAACTTCAGGGGAAGAGGTATGTTTACAACACTCAGAACTTGGTTCTTGTGGCAGGGCGTTGTTCCGAGACCCTTACTCTGGTTCGATCCTGCTTTGGACCATCTTTTATTCTTTGCTGTGTTTTTTTTTCTGTTGATTGTTTGTGATTTTTTTTTCCCGAGTGTTGTAAACATACCTCTTCTCCTGAAGGTATTCGCTGATCTATTATCTCGAAAGTTTCCCTCTTTAATTATATTCTTTTATTATTTTTTCTCTCCTGTATAAAAGAAAGCAGTGTGCAAATGCGCTGAAGTGGAATAAAAAAAAAAAGAAAACAAAAAAATAATTTTAAAAAAAGAAAGGAAAACATGACTTCAGTCTCATGGGACAGCAATTTCATACACGAGTTATTCACAACATTAAAATATTCCTTAAATAATATATGGTTATGGTTAATGATTATGGAAGGCCCCGGTATCACAGCAAACGAATTAAAATCCATGATTGCTCAACCGCCCGTGCCAGTGAAATCTACTCCTGGCTCCTTTGTCTGGCCCCTCACCAAGGACCTGTCCATCTACTCCTGGCTCCTTTGTCTGGCCCCTCACCAAGGACCTGTCCATCTACTCCTGGCTCCTTTGTCTAGCCCCTCACCAAGGACCTGCCCATCTACTCCTGGCTCCTTTGTCTAGCCCCTCACCAAGGACCTGCCCATCTACTCCTGGCTCCTTTGTCTGGCCCCTCACTAAGGACCTGTCCATCTACTCCTGGCTCCTTTGTCTGGCCCCTCACCAAGGACCTGTCCATCTACTCCTGACTCCTTTGTCTAGCCCCTCACCAAGGACCTGTCCATCTACTCCTGGCTCCTTTGTCTGGCCCCTCACCAAGGACCTGTCCATCTACTCCTGGCTCCTTTGTCTGGCCCCTCACCAAGGACCTGTCCATCTACTCCTGGCTCCTTTGTCTAGCCCCTCACCAAGGACCTGCCCATCTACTCCTGGCTCCTTTGTCTAGCCCCTCACCAAGGACCTGTCCATCTACTCCTGGCTCCTTTGTCTTGCCCCTCACCAAGGACCTGTCCATCTACTCCTGGCTCCTTTGTTTGGCCTTTCACCAAGGACCTGTTTGGCTTGGGTGACCCTGCCAGGAGCTAAGGCCCCGCTGGCATAGCTCCTTGGATCCCGGAGGTGCACAAGCCCTCCAACCACAACAAGGTGAGCATACTGTAGAAGGGGGTGGGGGGGGGCCTTGATTCACACCTTAAGCAACATCTGGGAAGTGAACCCGGAACAGCGACACAAATCTAGAACTACTTAGCCACCAATGTTTCTTCATTAGGATAGGATGGGATAGAAGTTGTAAGTTTGTTATTTTATATTTGGATACATTTGAGCTATGTTTGGGTTAGTGTTATATTAAAATTAGTATTATTGTTATATTAGGATTTAGTGTTATGGTTAGAGCTAAGTTAGGATTATTACCTTCCTATCTCATTCGGATCATCCGCTACTACTTACACCTGAGATGCTCGCTGTTATGATGGGCATTATCTAACATGTTCGTCATCATCAATAAGTGCGAGGGAAATTAGAAAAAAAATAGAAAAATATGGTATGTTAGAAGCTTTACGTGATTAGTAGATGACACAGATTTGAACGACGCTGCTAATCACGTAAAGCTTCTAACATACCATTTTTTTCTATTTTTTTTTCTAATTTCCCTCGCATTCGGCTTTACTGCAGCTTCGTATTTTTTTGCATTCATTTGCATTTCTTTGCCTTAACCCCTCATCAATAAGTGCCGTGTCCGCATCGAAGGTTGGCTACCATTGAGCATCATTCAGCTCTGTGTCGTGTTTTAATGGTGCAGATTGTCAAAGGCTGATTTGTCCACCTTTTTATGTTACTCGTCCATGTTAGTCTTGAGCTACATTTGCCTTTTTTACCTTGTAATTTCCCTTCCAAGATTACTTTTAGTAGGCTGCTGTGTCTTTTAACATACCCAAAAATCCCATTTCTCTTCTTTGAATTGTGTGTTTCAAAACATATGCCCAACTTCAAAACACTATTACTCTCTAACCGTTTGTTAAATACTTTTGAAATTTTCCAATGTTATTAGAATGCAAAAGACCCTTTAAATGTATATTTAACAAATATCTTGCAGCTGCAGTTTTCTTAAAGCGGCGATATTTCTTTGATGTTTGTCAAAATTGTAAATTGTGAAGCCCTAAAGAATAGAAATTACCGTAGTTGCTGGTCTACGATTAATTTTCACTAGGTAAAGGCGTGGCCGTAATGGGGAAATAACTGGATAAAACAAAACACCAGGAGAATTATTGTCTGCTCAGTTCGAGGACGGACGATAATAATATCAAGGTATACCTGTATGTCCAATTTTCATAGTTGTGTGGTCCTGAAAAGGACCGTTTGTTGAACTAATTTAAGGTAATATAGGGGCCAACATTGTGGGGACTATATACTTTCATTCTGAATCAGACGAGTCTAAAAGATTAATAACTGTTTGGGGTTGAACATTCCACAAACCATCATTTTTCCAATATTCCTCTTCCTGTTTTAAGACGTGGTCTTCACATTTAGCCCAATAATCTTTGTCTATATTTAATAAAGCGAGATTAGCAAGAGTCTTTACATCGCATATTTTGAATGTTGTATTTTCATCTGCCACTTGTCCTTTTAATTTTGCCCAGATTAGTTCTATTGGATTTAAATGAGCATGGTAAGGTGGCAGCCTCAAACTTATATGACCGTGCTCTTGGATAATCTTATCTATTTGAAAAATCTTTGTCCTCTGTTTTTGCTTTACTAGAGATAGTAATTCAGGTTTTAAGTACATGTTATTAAATTGTATGTGCTCCTTTGTGAGCCATATCTTAATAGCATCTTTTGTACTGGATGACGTCGGGACTTTATCTTCAAGTGCAACAATGTTGTGGTACGCTGCATTGTCCATTATTAGGCAAGATGGTCGATCTAGTGCTGGGAGAACAGAATTTTCAATCCAATGTCTAAATATGTGACCATTCATCTCAGAGTGATAATCCCGATTGTCTATGGATTTTCAAAGAAAAATGAGCTCTGCATTCTGTATTAGTCCATGTTGTCGACTACCTGCATGAGCAATTATCAAGCGCTGTCCTTTGCTGCTAGGTATTAATCTCTTAATCTTTCCATCTGATGACTGCCATTCCCTTTGGTTAGTGTGGTGAGCATTGATCCATGTTTCATCCAAGTACACAATATCATAACCTTGCTTGCGCACCTCTTTTACTTCACGTAAGTACTTGCTTCTCATGACTACTATATGTGGCTTCTCACAGATGATGTTTCGTCCATTGGAATACTTTCTGAATGAAAAGCCTGCAGCTCTAACATTCCTCCATAATGTAGACTTTGATATTTCAATACTGTTGTTCTTTTTCAGCGATACTTTTAATTTTCTTATTGTAACAGTTTCATTCATACCCAACATTTTGCGAATTTCACTTCTAATAAGTTCACTGTCGAAATTATCCAACATTTTTGCTCTTCCTTGTGATTTTGTATATTTGGAACATTGACGGTCACGTGCTTGAATCCAGCGATTAAATGACCGTTTAGATAAATCCAAAATGTGTCTTGTCCTATTCTCAGGGTTTTCTAAAGAATGAAATAATCTTCCTCGTTTAGCCTCTTTGCAAAAATAGTCATACATTTTTATTGCGATGTTTTGTAAACTGCAGAATTTCATTTTAAGACTCATGATAAATGTTATTGTTCCACGTTACGCCGCTGAATTAACGGAAATGGAACACACAATGTCTCGTGTTTACTACAAGTGTCTAATTGTGTCAGACAACTCACGCGGAAAGCGTGCAAATCGTAAATTTGAGCGTGTATGGATTTGTAATCGCTATTTTTAACTTAAATACTGTAAACACTAAGTTTTGACTACATCAATGGGTCGTTATAAATTTATATAAATCAAAAAAAAGCAATAATAATAACCAAATGTTTGTTTTTAATGAAATTAATTCCCTGTTGGGTTCTAATCATTATAACTATACATGCAAATTTTGAAAAAAATACAAAAAGCGGTTTAAAAGATATTGATTTTTAAAGTTGGGCACGACTTATGAAACAAGCTATAGTACTTCTCTTCTAATGTTTAGTTGTTTTAAGACTTCATCGTTTGTTTTATTTTCTTTCCATCCAATTCTTCCCATTCTTCTATAAATCCACATTTCAAAGGTTTTGATATTCTGTTCTGTTTTCTTGTCTAATGTTTATATTTCTGCATCATACAGGAATGTTCAGAAGATATAACATTTCGCTATTCCTAGTTTTAGCGCTGGTGTCATTTGTTTTGAAGTTAGTATATTTTTCATGGCATTAAAATTACTTTTTTTATCATTCCTCCCCTTTTGTTCCTATCTGACACATTCCGCTTCTATATTATTCAGCGCAATTTCTGCAGACAGCACGCACTGAATCTGTTTTATTTTGTTATAGTCCGTTCAGAAATTCATAACCACACTTGAATTAGCTTTACGTGATAACCGTTTGTTATTTTGCTTTCAACTTTTGCATGTAATCTTATAATATTGATGTCGTTATAGAAATATTTTTTGCTCTGAGAAATTTGATCTAGTTTAAAAGTTTTCTTCTTTAGGCTATATTAAATTCACCCTGTTCGAATTTGACACCATTTTAGGATATATACATTAATTTGTTGCGGTCGTTCACGTAAAATAGTTTGGCTATTGCAGAAACACTAAGTTCAGGAAAATCCCGTGCACAAAACTGAATTGTTATTGAACGACATGACGCACCACGGCCTGGGCATTAATTACCTAAGTGAAGGCGTATCTTTATTAATTTTGTGAAGACTCAGTAGACAATTTGTTGACTTTAAATACCAACATTTATATCTAAATTACAATGAGTTTGAAATGCAAATTTATAACTATGCAAAAGGTTACTGTTTTACTATATCAGCACTTCCTTAGGGAATTCAAGATGGGACAAAGTGCCTACTGCATCAAATACAAAAGAGCAAATTAGGACATGGCTTGCGAATGAAAATGTCAAATTTGACGACACATATTTAAAACCCGAATTGTTACAACTTGTGAAGAATACGAATAAGAAAAAGGTGTACCATGTTGACAAATCATTGAGAAATACGGCCACACTAATTGTAACCAATTGAATTCATGTTTGCAAATACACATAACGAACAACACCCACAATTAAGCACTATGTAGATACGCTTCTATAGTCCGTTCAGATCCGTTTGCCTAGACATTAATTTATTTTTTTCAAAAACTTATTGTTCATTTGCATTGATCTTTTGAAGTTAGGTTTAGAATACTAATGTCGCTATAAAAAATATTTTTTTATCAAAGAAATGTGATCCAGTTTCAAAGATGCTTTATTTAACCTATATTAAAAAAAAGTTAATCGATATTATAAACACCGGCGGGATTATGTAGATGCTTACATCTCACAGCTGATTCTTTAACATATAGGCATGACCTTCACGGCTGAATGCGCACCGTCCTAAAATAGTTATGTTTCCACTATAAATTTTTATAAAGAAATGTTACATATGAAATTTCCCGTTTAGCACAAAATGACATTTTAGCCGAAACCGGAAATTATGTGACGTCAAAATCACGGCCGTAGACTCGAGTTCGAGTCATAATTCAGAGGCAAATCTCAATATTTACAGAAAGGAGGCGGCACTATCCATATTATCTTCTGCAAGTCTATGTGAGAATGAATATAAAGGCAAAATATTTTACTGAGCATAACATTGCTATATAGATTTATCAATACTTCTGCAGAGAGCGTAAAAAGGGACATCTTTATTGTTCTTTATCAAACCCTGAGAAGAGAACAATGCATATTTTAGGTTTGTGTAAACGTTCATTTGATCGAATAGTTAAAGGAAGCGGATATTTATTGCCAACAAATGCAAGAAAGCAAGGAAGGAAAGAAACGTTAGACAGTTTTGATAAGGACCTAGTAAAAAGAGAAATATGTCGAATGTTTGATATAAACGAAGAAGTGACACTTAGAAAGTTGAAGCTTTGGCTGAAAACTAACAACGACATTGAAATATCAAAAACTTCATTATGGAAAATATTAAGAAGTGCAGGCTTCACCTTTAGAAAGTATGCTGGTGGAAAAAAACATTATTTGTGAGAAGCCACATCTAGTAGCTCTTAGAAGCAAGTATTTACGTGAAGTGAAGGAAATGCGCGAAAATGATTATGATATTGTTTATTTAGATGAAACTTGGATCAACGCTCATCATACAAATGAAAAGGAATGGCAGTTAGCAGATGGAAGTATTAAAAGATCAGTACCAAGCAGTAAAGGTCAACGTTTGATAGTTGCACATGCAGGTAGCAGACATAATGGGTTGTTGCAGAATGCTCATCTCGTTTTCATTTCAAAATCCATAGACAATAGAGACTACCACTCCGAAATGAATGGGCACATATTTAAAGACTGGATCGAGAAAAGTATCATTCCAATATTAGATCGACCTTCTTGTCTGATAATGGACAATGCTTCATACCATAACGTAGTTAACGTAGAAGATAGAATCCCAACATCATCAAGTACAAAAGATGCAATCAAAACGTGGCTCATAAAGAACACATACAAGTTAACGACAGCTACTTGAAACCCGAATTGCTTAGCCTTGTAAAACAGACACAACGTACAAAGATATTTAAAATAGACAAGTTAATTCAAGAACATGGCCATAGATGTTTGAGACTACCTCCATATCATGCACACTTAAATCCTATAGAACTAGTTTGGGCAAAAGTTAAAGGACACGTAGCATATACAAATAAAACTTTCAAATTATGCGATGTTGAGACACTTACAAATCAGGCTCTATCAAATATAAATAAAGACTACTGGGTAAAATGTGAGGATCATGTGTTACGACAAGAAGAGGAATATTGGAAAAAGGATGGTTTGTTGTTTGTTCAGCCGAAAGCAGTAATCGACCTATTTGACTCGTCTGATTCTGAATGATCATTACTCTGATTAAGTCTACAGATAAATAGTTTGATTTGCAAAATTTCCTAGTTGATTTGTTAAACAGTTTATTGTTCAAGACCACCCAATCAATCAAAAATATGTTATAAGCAAACCAACAACCATTACTTTGAATGGAAGCCTGCTTGAGTCAGTACAGAAGTTCAGCTATCTTGGATCCACTATTACAGCCACACTTTCCTTAGATGAGGAACTAAATGTACGTATTTGAAAGGCAGCGACAACATTTGGGAAACTCACACCAAGAGCATGGAACTATATCAAATTGACTCTACGAACAAAAGTTCTATATATAATTTAAAATTTGTATACTTGCCACCAAGTAAAATTTTATGGACACGCCTATGGGTCATCGTTGCACTAGATTACTGTAAAACATTTTGATTAGGGTCAAAATAATAGTTACATGGGCAAAGATCAAAGGAATTCGCCGCTTTAAGAAAACCGTTATAGCTAGACATCGAGTAACACATATGTTCTCGTGACATGGACATTTTAACACCGTATGCCAAAAATCATGTGAAATCATCAAGAACTTTTTGAATTATAAATCATAACATCTCGGCAAACGATTCTGAACGGACTATAGCATATATACTGCACTATACAGTGAAATTGTCTCCCTGACACATACCGAGATTAAGATAATTTGTCGCATGTTACCTGGGGCTTTTAATTTTGTAGGTGGCGATTCCGTCATTCGGTCACGCAATCTTTCACATACAATAGAATCCATGGAGGGTTTTTTTTATTCTGATCTCCTGGTTGGTGTTCGCTTCTCTGGGGAGGACTCGACTCTGTCTTGGGAGATGATGTCGTCGACTGGTAGGAGGCACGTGTACTTCACTTTGATGTTTGAGACACGCTACTAGTCTCTGGGATGAACTAACACCTGATGATAACAATAACGTATCACACGACGAAACAATGACATATCACACGACGATAACAATAACTTATTACGAGACGATAACAATAAAATATCACATGACAATAACAATAACATATCACATGACGATAACAATAACATATCACGAGACGATAACAATAACATATCACACGACGATAACAATAACATATCACATGACGATAACAATAACATATCACGAGACGATAACAATAACATATCACACGACGATAACAATAACATACCACGAGACGATAACAATAACATATCACACGACGATAACAATAACATATCACATGACGATAACAATAACATATCGCGAGACGATAACAATAACATATCACACGACGATAACAATAACATATCACACGACGATAAGAATAACATAACATACGATGATAACATGAACATACTTGATGTGAGGGCTGCGGTCTGACATGGAATATATAAAGTATATAAAGTTGGAAGGCATAGAAAGAAGTAAATATGAAAAATATACAAAAAAGTAGGTGGGAGACAAAAACACACATTAATATGAGAGACATCATGATCATCAAGTTCCATGCCTGCTGGTGTAGGTGATCATGTCTCTCCACAACTTCTGATCTCGGCAGCTAGAACCAATTCTGTTGTTGACCTTCTGCCAAGCCATTCTCTTAAGCTGTCTGGTATCTTTTTTCTTTGCTTCCCACTATCTCTTCATCCCTCAATTTTCCCAGTTGTTACAATATATTCAAATTGTTCCCTTCTCATTACATGGCTAAAAAATGATGATTGTTTCTTCCTAATATTGACAATTGGCTCTATTTTTGCTTTGGCCTCTTTCAGAACGTTTTCATTACTCTTCTTTGCTGTCTATGGTATTCTCAACATGCTTCTGTAAAACTACACTACCATCAGTGATTTTCTTATCTATTGTCATATTCTCCATGATTCACATCCATATGTTAAGACTAGCTCTGCATAACATTTAGGAACTCCTTTTTTCTTGTTTCTGTTGTCAAAAATGAATTGCGCAGTATTTTCCTCAGTTTTGTGACGCTGTTTCTAGCTGAGATATTCTACATCTCACCTTTGTTGTACATCTACCATCTGAAGTTAACAATGAGAGACATACGAAAACAATATGAGTGACATAAGAATGTTCTTATGTCTCTAATATTATGTTATTATGTCTCCTATGTTATTAATATGTTCTTATGTCTCTCGTATTGTTATGAGAAACATAAGATAACAATGTGACAACGTGAGAGACATAAGAACGTATAATATGGGAGAGATAATAAAATAATATGAGAGACATAAGAGCACATTAATATGGGTGATAAAAGAACAAATTAATGTGGGAAATATAACAACGAGATAAAATAAAAGTCATAAACAAGGGAGACATAGAAGCAATATACATAAGATAAATGGAAAAAAAATAAACAAAGAATACATAAGAACAAATAAGCATGGGAGTCATAGGAAAACATTAACATTGAAGACTTTGAATACACTACCATAGGAAAATTATGAATAAAAAAACATCGAACACATATGAACAAATAAATGTGGGAGACATAGGAATAAATAAATGTGGGAGACATAGGAACAAATAAAAGTGGGAGACATAGGAACTAATAAATGTGGGAGACATAGGAACCAATAAACATGGGAGACATAGGAACAAATAAAAGTGGGAGACATAGGAACTAATAAATGTGGGAGACATAGGAACTAATAAACATGGGAGACATAGGAACAAATAAATGTGGGAGACATAGGAACAAATAAATGTGGAAGACATAGGAACAAATAAATGTGAGAGACATAGGAACTAATAAATGTGGAAGACATAGGAACAAATAAAAGTGGAAGACATAGGAACTAATAAATGTGGAAGACATAGGAACAAATAAAAGTGGAAGACATAGGAACTAATAAATGTGGAAGACATAGGAACAAATAAATGTGGGAGACATAGGAACTAATAAACATTGGAGACATAGGAACAAATAAATGTGGGAGACACAGGAACAAATAAATGTGGGAGACAAAGGAACAAATAAATGTGGGAGACATAGGAACTAATAAACATGGGAGACATACGAACAAATAAATGTGGGAGACATAGGAACAAAAAAAATGTGGGAGACATAGGAACAAAAAATGTGGGAGACATAGGAACAAATAAATGTGGGAGACATAGGAACTAATAAACATGGGAGACATACGAACAAATAAATGTGGGAGACATAAGAACAAATAAAAGTGGGAGACATAGGAACAAAAAATGTGGGAGACATAGGAACTAATAAACATGGGAGACATAGGAACAAATAAATGTGGGAGACATAGGAAATAATAAACATGGGAGACATAAGTAGTGTTCTGGGGGTTTTGAGCTACGATTTTGTGCAATTGTGTAGCACGATGCAGTACGTGCAGCACGATAAAGGTAGATAAGCGGGTGGTCGGCCTCGTGGGGATCTTATCTCAAGTGGGGGGCTTATCGCAAGTGGGTGAGAGTGGGTGGTCGGCCTCGTGGGGGTCTTATCACAAGTGGGGGGGGGGGGTCTTATCTCAGAGGGTGAGCGTCTGTCGGCTCCGTATTTTAAAGACACCAGTGGTTCTAAAACTTGTGTGTCAGCGGTTCTAAAACTTGCGGGGGGTTTGCTTTTTTATGGGTCGTGTTATTAGTATCGTGCCAGGCTAAGGGTGGTTGAAAGGGGTGGTCGAGTATCATGTGCCAGGATAGGGGGAAAAAAGGGGTTCGAGTGTTAGTACATATACCAGGTGTTAGCGATTTTTTTAGTGACACATCATCATAATGGGCCACATCATCATCATGCGCCACGTCGGTCATCATCAGGTGCCACCTCAGTCATCATCATCATGCGCCACGTCGGTCATAATGGGCCACCTCAGTCATCAGCAGCATGGGCCACCTCGGTCATCATCATGTGCCACCTCGGCGCTGGGGTGGTCGCTGATCGGCGGTCGCTGGTCGTCGCTGGTCGGCGGTCGCTGGTCGTGGCTGGTCGGCTCGGGCAACATTATCATGTGTAGTGATTAAATAGTGACGCTCACATCACACATGATTCTCTACTTTGGCACGTAGACGATTTGTCTCTCCCCTGGGAATATTTTTGTTCTCAACCTAAGATTATCGGGTGTGTCCTGACGAAGATCAATCAGCAAATAACCGTGAGGAGACGCTGTCGCGTCCTTAAAACTATCTTGGAGGTACCCCGCCTGTCCTGGGTACATTTGTTTGGCCAGATTTATAATTTGACTCCCATCTCTCGGGTTCTTGAAAAGGACTAAATAGTGCGTATTGAGACTTATGGTTCGATGTTCTTTATTTTTTCCAAATAGGTTTGAACAATGTACATCACACTAATATCTCTGTGATGACTACCTTTGGTGAATAATTTTGTTACCCTCTCGTCCGTCTCAGACATCAAGTCATCGATGACGATCGGTCTTCTCTTCTTACCACCTTCCAATTTATCGACGTCTGGTAGACCCTCGATAAATCTCACTGACCTCATAGTCTCGTATATCGGTTGCCATTCCGCATAACACCATATAACTTCCTCCGGTACGGGGACAGCTAACTCGTGAAGGTTATGTATAAACTTGTGTACAAATACCGTTTTCCCACACCCGGTAGGACCGGCTATCAGAGCTGTGAAAGGATGATTCCATCGGGGATCCATCCTCACAAGTGCTACCAACTTTAGTGATTATACCACCGACAAAAATAACAAGGAGTGATTTTAGGTCAGCACGCCCGGTTTCACTTCTTCAATTAACACTTATTTTTAAAAAACCACATCCTATATAAAATTATTTCACACACACACATCATATTTCCCACCTATCACCCTGTTTGGACCCTTCCTGAAGTCACGGAACATGTCACAACACGATTGATAACGTATTACCTCGCCTGATAACATATTACCTCGCCTGATAACATATTGCGTTAGCTACTATAAATAGACGGTCCTCGATACGATAAACGTAGCAGGTATAAAAACCCCAGCCGAGCAGTGTACACACATAGATAACAAGCGTCTGTTGCCAGGTGGCTTGTGTTTGTTTTCTTTGAATATGGAGTCGTGTAGCTTTAATACGCCAATTTCGTTTGATGCCAGTGATCAGCGCATATTTATGTCACGCTGAAATGAGACTGTAGTTCCGTTGTCTAAAGATGGCGTTAAGGCAGTCTCGGTTTGTGTTTTTCGTAACAGACCGTTGATAAATATAAGGACAGATAGCGGTGAGAGTTTTTTTTAAGTTTCCTACCCGAGCTGGGATAACACTATCGAGAGAGGAATTTATCGCTTTAGTTGATATGCGAGAAGACATTTTAACCGCTTATGCTAACCTCAACTACACGCCACCTGTTGTTAACCACCAGAACTACACGCCACCTCTCCTTAACCAGATCAACTACACGCCATCTCTCGTTAACCACCAGAAATACACACCATCTCTTGTTAACCCAAATCTCATCAACTACACGACCCCTCCTTTTGTTAACCAAGGGAACCTCGCTCTTGTTAATCAGACTACAGATCCGGCGGCCACTATGGCTGTCCCTGGTGTTTCAGCTGAGTCACCAATTACCTATTCCAGCTTTGATCAAGGTTTTGTCAAAATGGAGGGCGGTTGTGTTGTGAAGGCTAATGAAACTTCCTACGCCCCTGTGTTTGATAGACATTTAATACAAACAGACAGTACCGTCAAAACAGGAGGGAGGAAACCCAGACGCTTAAAATTATCAACAATCGGACAGTAATATATATTTTCTCATATGTATTGTATATTTGTTGTATTAATAAATATATGTGAAATATAGAGCGACTTGTTTGTTTTGCTTCACCGTGAATGTGAAAGAGAGAGAGAGAGAGAGAGAGAGAGAGAGAGAGAGAGAGAGCGTCACTATTTAATCACTACACATGATGATGTTGCCCGAGCCGACCAGCGACGACCAGCGACGACCAGCGACCGCCGATCAGCGACCACCCCAGCGCCGAGGTGGCACATGATGATGACCGAGGTGGCCCATGCTGCTGATGACTGAGGTGGCCCATTATGACCGACGTGGCGCATGATGATGATGACTGAGGTGGCACCTGATGATGACCGACGTGGCGCATGATGATGATGTGGCCCATTATGATGATGTGTCACTAAAATCGCTAACACCTGGTATATGTACTAACACTCGAACCCCTTTTTTCCCCCTATCCTGGCACATGATACTCGACCACCCCTTTCAACCACCCTTAGCCTGGCACGATACTAATAACACGACCCATAAAAAAGCAAACCCCCGCAAGTTTTAGAACCGCTGACACACAAGTTTTAGAACCACTGGTGTCTTTAAAATACGGAGCTGACAGACGCTCACCCACTTGAGATAAGACCCCCCCCCCACTTGTGATAAGACCCCCACGAGGCCGACCACCCACTCTCACCCACTTGCGATAAGCCCCTCACTTGAGATAAGACCCCCCCACGAGGCCGACCACCGCTTATCTACCTGTATCGTGCTGCACGTACTGCATCGTGCTGCACCATTGCACAAAATCGTAGCTCAAAACCCCCCAGAACACTACTGACATAGGAACAAATAAATGTGGGAGACATAGGAACAAATAAATGTGGGAGACATAGGAACTAATAAACATGGGAGATATAGGAACAAATAAATGTGGGAGACATAGGAACAAATAAATGTGGAAGACATCATCATCATGTACCATACCGGTTGGCGTAGGCGATCATGTCCTTCCACAATATTCTATCTACACTGCATCGTATTAGTTCTGTTGTTGACTGCTTTCCATGCCATGATACCAAGCTATCCAGTATTTTTTCTCTTTGTCGTCCGCGATCTCTCTTTCCTTTTATTTTGCCAGTTGTAACCAAGTATTCCAACTTTCATCTTCTCATGATGTGCCCGAAAAATGTTGATTGTTTCTTTCTGATGTTTTTTAGGAGCTCCATTTTTGCGTTGGCCTCTTTGAGAACTTCCTCATTGGTCTTTTTAGCTGCCCAGGGAACTTTCAACATTCTTCTGAGAAATTCCATGTCTGTGGCCTCTAATCGTCTTTTCATTTGTTTGTCTACTGTCCATGATTTGCTTCAATAGGTCTGAATTGGTTCTATATAGCAACCCATGAACTCTTTTTTCTCATTTCTATTGACATAGATTTGTTGCATAAGATATTTTTCATTTTCTGAAATGCTATTTTGGCCTGAGCTATTCTACTTTTTATTTCCGTGGTGCATCTTCCATCCGATGTTATTATTGTGCCCAAGTATTTGACGCGTTGCAATTGTTTCAGATTTGTCTCGTTTATTTTTATGCTGCATGCTGGTGATGATTGTTTCTTCGATATGACCATTACTTCTGTTTTCTTACTATTCAGACTGAGACGTTTCTTGGTGCTTTCTTTTACTATTATGTCTATCTTTTCTTGTAGCTCATTCTCTGTCTCTGCTATTAAGACTGTGTCATCCGCATATCGCAAATTATTTATGTTGTGACCGATGGCTTCAATTCCTTTTTCGTCTACTATTGATCTCATAATATGTTCGCTGTAAAGTGAAAACAAATCCGGCGACAGAACACAGCCTTGTCTGACTCCTTGTTTTATAAGTTGAAATTGTCCTGTTTGGTTGTTAATTCGTATTGCTGCTGTTTGTTGCCAGTACATGTTTTTTATGATTCGCAGATCCTTGCCATCAATGTTTAATTTCTCCAGCATATTGATTATTTCCACATGCTTTACTTTGTCAAATGCTTTTGTGTAGTCTATAAAGCATATATATAGATCTTTCTTTACCTCTATAGATCTTTCTATCAATGTTCGTAAGATGTATATTACATTATTGGTGCCCTTTCCTTCCACAAATCCACATTGTTTCTCGCTTATTTCTGGTTTTATTTTGTTTCTTAAACGTCTCACGATGATTCTTAGTAATATTTTCGTCATATGGCTCATGAGACTAATAGTGCGATGGTCTTCACAATCAGTGGCGTCTGACTTCTTCGGTATGGCTACAAAGATAGATTTTAGTAGATCTTCTGGTATGTGTCTAGTGTTATATATGTCATTGAGTAGTTTTGTTATGACTTGTACTCCCAGCTCTCCTAATGCATTTATCTCTTCGATTGTTATAATGCCGGGACCTGGAGCTTTGCCTCTTTTCATGTGTTGAATTGTCTCCTCCACTTCACTCTGCATTATTGGTTGTCCTGTGTCTTTGTTTGAATTGTTTAACTCTGGTCTTTCATCATCATAGAGTTGACTAATATATTCTGTCCATCTTTCTATTGTCTTCTCCAGTCCCATTATTATATTTCCTTCCTTTGACTTTACACATCCTGAAACTTTGACTCCTTTTCTTCCTGTTAATTAATTTAACTGATTGTGCATAAATTTTGCGTCTTTCTTTTGTTGCTTTTCCATTTCTTCACATTTCTGTTTTAACCATTCTTCCTTTGCTTCTCTACATTTGTTCTGGATCTCTTTGTGCAATATTTTGTATGTCCGTTCTTCATTCTTATGTTTTCTTCTTTCATCCATTAGTTGTAACATTTCTTCTGTCATTCATTTCTTTGTTCATTCTTTAGGTCACTGGTATTAATTCTTTTGATGTATGTTGAATCGATTGTTTGAGCATTTCCCACTGCTCCTCAATGTCCTGTATTTTCACAAGAGCATTATATCTATTTTGTACTATCGTGCCATACTTATCGCTCATCTGTTTATCTACTCTAAGCATATCTAGTTCTAATTTTATATTTCTTGGGGATTTCGGTGCCTTCCTCAGTTTTATTCTTATCTTTCCAACTACTGGTACATGGTCACTATTACAATCTGCTCCTGGCCGTGTTTTAACAGATGTTAGACCATTCCTGAATCTTCTCTGTACCAGTATAAAATCAATTTGATTGTGTACTTTTTTGTCTGGGCCTTGTGAAAAACATAGGAATAAATAAACGCAGAAGACATCTATCTATCTATCTATCTATTGACCTTTCGAGCCGTAGCCGACCCATAGGGCGTAGACCAAGATACACCTTCTCCTATCTGAATTTTTGTTCTAGCAGTTTTCTTTTAAAGATATTTTATCAAATCTAGCCATTTGTCTCTGTTCTGTGCAAGCAGCTCTATCTCATTGAGGGAGCCGAATCCTGCTGCTCTTGCCTCTCTCACCAATGTTCTTCTCAGTGTCTCCCTGGGTCTTCCTCTTTTCTCTTACCTGTTGTTTCCCATATGAGGGTTTGCTTTGCTATTCGGTTATTATCTCTTCTCATCACATGTCCAACATTTGACCATCGTCTTTTCTTTATTACTAAAGATATTAGTGGTTGATTGGCGATTTGCTAATTTACACATTCTGTATCAGGTCTACGTTTCATTAACAACATCGTTTTTACGATAGTGGCTTGTTAAACATAGAAGACATAGGAAGAAATAAATGTGGGAGACATAGGAACAAATAAATATGGAAGACATCATCATCATCAAGTACCGGGCCTACTGGCGTAGTTGATCATGTCTCTCCACAACTTTCGATCTCGACAGTTCTTTATCATTTCTGTTGTTGACCTTCTGCCAAGCCATTCTCTTAAGCTGCCTGGCATTTTCTCTCTTTGCTTCCTCTGTCTCTTCGTCCCTCGATTTTTCAAGTTGTTACAATATATTCCAGTTGTTCTCTTCTCATTACATGGCCAATAAATGATGATTGTTTCTTCCTAATATTGGAAATTAGCTCTCTTTTTGCTTTGACCTCTTTCAGAACATTTTCATTACTCTTCTTAGCTGTCCATTGTATTCTCAACATTCTTCTGTAAAACCACATTTCTACAGACTCCTGTGATTTTCTTGTCTGTTGTCCTATTGTCCATGATTCACATTATATGCTAAGACGGGCTCTACATAACATTTAAGAACTCTTTTTCTTATTTCTATTGTCAAAAATGGATTGCATAGTATCTTCATGGAAGACATAGGGACAATTAAATGTGGAATACGTAGGAAGAAATAAACGTGAAAGACAGGAATAAATAAACACGGGAGACATAGGAACAAACAACCGTGGGAGACACAGGAACTAATAAACATGGGAGACATAGGGGACAAATAACCGTGATATACATAGGAACAAATAAATGTGGGAGACATAGGGGACAAATAACCGTGTTATACATAGGAACAAATAAATGTGGGAGACATAGGGGACAAATAACCGTGATATACATAGGAACAAATAAATGTGGGAGACATAGGGGACAAATAACCGTGGGAGACATAGGGGACAAATAACCGTGGGAGACATAGGGACAAATAACCGTGGGAGACATAGGGGACAAATAACCGTGGGATACATAGGAACAAATAAATGTGGGAGACATAGGAACACATAAATGTGGGAGACATAGGAACAAATAAACATGGGAGACATAGGAACAAATACACGTGGGAGACAAATGTACAAATTAGCATCGAGGACATATTAACAAATATGCCTCTAACTATACATTTGTACACAATTGATAGTGCATGAATAATACAAAACATATGAAGACAGAGACCCCTTGAGGGAGCCTCACAACGATATAGCACGGTTCAGATATACAGGCACCGAAACATGAAGCCACTTACGTTCGCCTCAGAACAGTGACACTATTCAGTGACCGAGTTGCAGGCCAAAACCCGCCTTTCAAAGTAGAAATGCAAGCATTCTGTAGTGTAACCAATTGTAGAGTAGTTGATATCCTCGATATCGAGGGCAAACAAGCGTCGTTCCTCTTATTTTTGTTTTTGTTTTAAAGGACTCGTATTACGGTTATATGCCAAAGCCATGAGTAATAATAGTCTGGGTATCTCTGCCAGACCTATAACGGCCTAGTGTGTTTGGCAATTGTTCAATTATCTCACAATGTACTGCTAGCAGTATGAAGACCTTTTTAAGAACTTTAACGCAGACATTATGCATAATAATAATGCGATACCATACCATGATATCTCTGCCAAGTTTAATAAGCTGGACCAGATTGTTATTAAACCGTGCTTCTGGGAAGTCCCCGGTTTTGAGGCTCTGATTGGATGTCCATAGATATATCATGTTCTGACGTTTTTTTTTAAACATTGTATCGTATCTCATTCAGTCCTGGGGCACCGTCTTTTGCGTTCTTGATCGACGAACTGCATCGTCCAAAGACGGTTTTCCTACCGACGGAAGCTCCGAATACATGAACCTCTACAGCATTGCCATCCACATTCGCTCATCCCAAGTCGTTTTCTGCTTCACTTTCCTGGATGTGTGTTTTTGCTCTAGCACACTTATTTGAAATGAATCCTATGACCATGCGTGCAAGACTTGCCTTCATTTGTGCGATGCTTTGGCTGCTATCCATGTATCAATTTGTGTGTGATACCTTTTGTCTGCTGCCCATATATCAAATATTTGTGTGATACCTTTTGTCTGCTACCCATATATGAAATATTTGTGTGATACCTTTTGTCTGCTGCCCATATATCAAATATGTGTGTGATACCTGTTGTCTGCTACCCATATATGAAATATTTTTGGGATACCTGTTGTCTGCTACCCATATGTCAAATATTTTTGGGACACCTGTTGTCTGCTGCCCATATATTAAATATTTTTTAGGATACCTTTTGTCTGGTGCCCATATATCAAATATCTTTGGGATATTTTGCCTGCTGTCTATACATGAAATCAAGAAAAGGTTATTTTCTGCCAAGAGATCACTAACATCACTAACCTTATAGAGCACACCCCCCCCCCTTTTTTTTCCCCAAAATATTTACTACTATCGCGCAAGCTATCAAGTCTATCCCAATTATGCCATATTGCTCATTATTCCGTTTTATATCTGGTGTGAATCCATTATCATCATTAAGTGCAGTGCCAGTAAAGAACCGTGTGGTAATGTGGTTAGTGCTCTCGCCTGCCGACTTGAAGGCTCGGGTTTAATACCAGTCAGACTTCGTATATTGTTTTCCTAATCCTGAAAGGCTCTCAGGTTCTACTAAGCCTCTTTAAATGGGAACCAAAGATATTTTCTATAAGGGGAAAGCAACAAGTAATGGAACTGACCATCCCACTGAAAGAAATGGAGGCTTAGTACAATGAAATCATAAACACTTCATTAAGAGTCAAGGTAAAGTACAAGACTTGAATCGGCGTCTTAATACTCGAGTTTTCACCCATATGTGCTCGGCCGCCTATCCTGAGGTGTTCGGAGACTTCTGGACTGTGTCGCTTCAAGCATCGAAACGCACGATGCGATGCGACATTCATCACCTTGCCAGAGTACTATCCTGGTACCCATTTCTGCCAGACGCTGGGTCGACAGCGGGGGTATTTTTTCCCCAACCACAAGTACAACTCACACTGCTTCCAGCGGGAATCGAACACATCATTATCTAACGCTACTTGCTATAGGGCAATACACATACTTAGCCAGACTGACTTAGACAGCCATACCTCTCCACAACTTTCTGTGTCGAGAGTTGTTTACTAGTTGTACATTTGACTTCCTCTTTTACCATCCTCTTTATCTGTCTGATATCGTTTGTCACTGTTTCCTTCTATCTGTTTTTCTATTGATTTTTTATGTCACACTTGTAAAAGCAGCGTTGTGCTACCAACGCCAGTCCTGGACACTAGATGCAAGAACAATAAGAAAAATAATCTCTACTGAGATGAAATGTGTCAGACGAATGACAGGAAACAGTCTGAGAGATAAGATCAGAAATGGGGAACTGAGAACAAAAGTTAGGAATAGCTCCCACCATAGAATATAAAAGGAAACAACAGATAAAATGGTTTGGTCACGTGACAAGGCAGAGTAATCAAAACACAACACAACGAGTCTTCATTAAACGTTGCGAAAATACCAGACCCAAGGGTCGTCCACGAAAAAGATGGATCGATGGAATATTAGAGTCACTAGGAAACATAACAGCAGCAGAAGCGAACAGAAAAGCAAAAGACCGCAAATTATATCTCCCCTCGACGCTGAAAGGCAGGTGAGGAAGGAAATAAGAAGAAGAAGTAAAAGCAGGTGGAGCCTTCAACAATCCAATCAATCCCAGACCCTCAAAGAATTAAAAACAATCTTGAAACAAGCTGAGAACGCAGAATGAAGAGAATTAAATTAACAACATCAGCCAAAACAGGATACAAACAATAAACAAAGTCAGCAGACATTAGCGGACCAAGATATTCAGACTCAGAACAGGTCAATGTGGACTCAGATCACGCCTATACAAGACAAGACTCAGTTACTTTGCAACATGTGACTGCGGATATGTGACAGACGGTTGTGTTCATTTTCTGTGCGGTTTCGCTTTATGTCTTTTGGCATGTGCTGAGACTGCAGTGATGGGGACTACAGCTTACCTTTCTTTATATGAGAGATGCGATAGTAATTCGGACGATTCCACTGGCACAGGCGGTTGAGCAATTATGATTTTAATTCGTTTGCAGTGATACCGGAGCCTTCCATAACCATAACCATGTGACTGCGGAGCATCCAGACGAACTCCTGAACATATCCTACAGGACTTCTGCACTCTGAACGTCCTAATAATACAAATATGGTTCACTGAAACAACCCTGCTTGACAATGTATGGGGAACCGGTGAAAACTTCGAAACACATCGTCTTGTTCGTGACCTATACTGGCTTAAGTGTCTGAATGCATAGCAATAGTTGATTGTTGCAGACGATAACTTTACCTATATCTTCCTACTGATGGAAGAAAAATAATAAAAAAAATAGGAAAAAAAAACAAGGGGTAAAAAAACGGTATGGTTAAAAGTTCACGTAACAAGTGGTCAACACAAACCAGAACGACGTTTCGGAGAAGTAGGCCTTCAAATGGAACAAGTATACAACATACGTACAAATATGTATTGAAAATAACAAATAATTTAAAAAATATATAAAAAAAATATAATAATTATGAATTAGGAGAAATGAAAAGAAAAATAAGTGCAAAAATCGTCCCTGTTTGCTTGGATGTGGCATAAACGGAAGTGCGCACGGGCGGTCACAAGAGTGAAAATGTGCGGACACAGTAACAGACGTTTCTAAAACAGGTCCGTGTTCATACACAAAGCGCGTGAAACAGACTAGAAGAATATAGGGTATATCGAGAGGAGGAGAGATTTAGGTGTAGAGTAAACAGAAAGTGAAGAACCCCGTCACGCCAAGTGGCGTATACAGTATTATTGACTTATTTTCGGGTCATCATCATTGCACTCCGAGCATGCCCATCGGTGCTCAGATCCCTTCCTCAGCAAGTCTCGCAGTGTCCAGCGACTGACGACTCCAGTTCTGTGTTGGTTGATAAGTCTTCTTACACGGCCACTAAGTTTCTTGTTTCTGGTTGTGCCCATCTTAACTCACATCTCTTTCATCTGACGGAGTGACGTGGACTCATGGTTGTCGAAGTCTTTTTCCTTCCCACTTCCAGGAGATTGATGATGTCCGCCCGATCCACTGGTTGACCGTCCTCAACCAAAGCACAGCTAACCAACCTGTCCGCTCTTTAATTTCCCCGTAATTCCGCATGCCCTGGGACGTAGACAACGTGACCGTACGTATTTTTTACTTCTGCAATGACTCTACCCATTGCATATGTACAGATCCTGCCTCTACTTTTTTATCATGCTCATCGAATCACTCAGTATACAGGCATGGGTGTAGTCATGTGACTCTAGCCAGATCAATGCTTTGGTCACCGCCATCACCTCCATCGTCATGCTAATCGTGGTCATAAAGTATGCACCACTGTCCTCCTTGACTATTCTGCCTGTCTAGCGTGCTGTAAATGCCCATGCACTCCTTTGGTGTCGTATTTCAGATCCACCTGTATAGATGATTTCATCTCGGCGCATAGGGAATATGGTGTTAGTGACCATGATTTTTACAGACCACCGGCGCATGATTTTTTGGGTACTATGGTCAGTATTACGTCCGTTACGCTTTACTTTCCCATAAAAAATCCGATACCCATTTAAGGCTGGGTGAACCCGAAAGCCGTCGATAAATACGGACCGAATAGTAGCAAATAGCTAATCAATCGTGGTGATTTAAGATTGTTGCATTACTAGAGCCCAGCATTAAAAAGTTAATAATAGCGCATCAAATTTGGAGCCTCGGTGGCTGAGTGGTTAGTGTGCTCGCTTCCTGACCAGAAGGGTCCAGGGTCGACCCCAGCAGTGGCGTCTTTTTTCGGACTGACAAGGCTTCGGGGTTCACCCAGCCTCTAAAAATGGGTACCAGAGATTTTTCTGGGAAGTAAAGGTGGCCTGGCGTGATACCGACCACATCACAGAAATATGTGCCGTGGTTATAGAAAAATATGGTCACTAGCACCACATAACCCATACGCCTAGCAAGGCGTGAAGGGAACATTTCTAGTATAGAATCAAATTCATCCTTCTCATATGGACGTTCTTAATTCGTATCTTTTGTTGGTATTTTAATATTATCTATAATTATATATATATTAGATGCACCACAGAAATAAAAAGCAGAATAGTTCAGGTCAAAATAGCATTTCAGAAAATGAAAAATATTTTATGCAACAATCTATGTCAATAGAAAGAAATGAGAAAGAGAGTTCATGGGTTGCTATATAGAACCAATTCTGACCTATGGAAGCGAAGCATGGATAGTAGACAAACAAATGAAAAGACGATTAGAGGCCACAGAGATGGGATTTCTCAGAAGAATGTTGACAGTTCCCTGGACAGTACAAAAGACCAATGAAGAAATTCTGAAAGAGGCCAACACAAAAATGGAGCTCATAAAAAACATCAGAAAGAAACAATCAACATTTTTCGGGCACATCATGAGAAGAGGAAAGTTTGAATACGTGGTTACAACTGGCAAAATACAGGGAAAGAGAGATCGCGGACGACAAAGAGAGAAAATACTAGATAGCTTGTTTTCATGGCATGGAAAACAGTCAACAACAGAACTGATACGATGCACTGTGGATAGAAGATTGTGGAAGGACATGATCGCCTGCGCCAACCGGTATGGCACATGATGACGCTAATTTTATTAATTTGCTGTGCTCGGCGTGAATGTTACTGCTCATTCTAATAAATATTTGTATTTTAATTTCAGGCTTCGATGTCTCTTTTCTTTTTACAGCAAAATCTTGCTTTGTGCAGGATGAAGGTAACTGTATATTTGTCACTCCATTTTCCTCTTTATTTGATTTAAAAAGGAAGATGTCTGTGGCGGAAAAAGGCGGAGCGGGGGGGGGGGGGGGCAGTTAGAACTTTGTTTTTCTCTAAAGGGTCAAGGTTTGGGAACCACTGGCAGTGTTTCCTTGAAGAAAAAAAAATACCCTGGGAGGAGGTATTTTTTCTAGTCCGTGCGGGTGATTGGTAGCGAAAACATGTAAAGGTAAGATCATTTAAAGTCTTAAACACTTATAGCCCTGATTTGATCATCTCAGTTATGTAGCTATCGTTACTGAAAACGTCTTTTAATATTAATTCTTTTCATGTTTATTATTGTTATAATTATTGTGATGATTAGTGTGATAATTAATGTGATAATTAATGTGATAATTCTCATAATCTTACAACCATAGAAATTATTGTTTTATAACGAGTAGTAAAAAAAAAAGGTAAAGTACCCCCGTCACGCCAAGTGGCGTATAGTGAATATGATATTAGTGACCATACATTTTACAGACCTTCTGCACATGATTTTTGGGGTAATGTGGTCGGTATTACGCCCATGCCGCTTTACTTTCCCGGGAAAAAAATCCGATACCCATTAAAAGCTGGGTGAACCCGAAAGCCGTCTTTTGGGATCGCACCCTACCTCTTGTCCTTTGTAGTCCAGTTCACCAACCACTGAGCTATTGCGGCTCCCGACGTTATAACGAGTATTATGAATTTAATTATTAGATTTTTATAATTTGCCACCCCGGGTGTGTGTGTGTGTGTGTGTGTGTGTGTGTGTGTGTGTGTGTGTGTGTGTGTGTGTGTGTGTGTGTGTGTGTGTGTGTTTATATATATATATATATATATATATATATATATATATATATATAATTGTTTCATTGGTATAACCATTACTTCTGCTTTCTTACTATTCAGACTGAGACCTTTTTTGTTGTTTTCTTCTACTATTATGTCTATCATTTCTTATAATTCATTCTCTGTCGCTGCTATTAAGACTGTGTCGTCCACATATCGCAAATTATTTATGTTGTGCCCGTTGACTTGACTTTTTTTTTGTCTACTATTCCTCTTCTTCTACTTTCCTTCCTCATCTGCCTTTCTGCGTCGAGGGGAGATATAATTTGCGGTCTTTTGCTATTCTGTTCGCCTCTGCTTCTGTTCTGTTATGTTTCCTAGTGCTTCTAATATTCCATCGACCCATTTTTTTCGTGGTCGACCCTTGGGTCTGGTGTTCTCACAACGTTTGTTGAAGGCTCGTTGTGTTGTGTTTTGTTCTTTCTGTCTTGTCACGTGGTCAAACCATTTATCTGTTGTTTCCATATATATTCTGTGGCGGATGCTATTCCTAGCTTTTTTCTGTTCTTCATTTCTGATCTTATATCTCAGACTGTTTCCTGTCATTTGTCTAACACATTTCATCTCTGTAGAGGTTATTTTTTCTTATTGTTCTTGCATCTAGGGTCCAGGTCTGGCATTGGTAGCACAACGTTTGGATGAAGATTGTATTGTATAGTGCTCGTTTTGCCTCCAGAGTTATTTCCTTGTTGGACAATAGTGGTGATAACTGTCCGATGATTTGACAAGCTTTGTTGCATCTTGATTCTATCTCTGCTGTTTGAGAATTATCGTTTGTCACTAAGCTTCCAAGGTATTTGAATTCCTCTGCTTACTTTAGTTGTCTGCCTTCTATAGTTATGTTGATGTTCTGTTTATTTGTGGCGACATTCATGACTTCTGTTCTGTTGATGTTGATTTTCATGTTGTATTTTGTGCCTGAGATGTTGAGTTTGTTTAAGTGTTCTTGTAGGTCTTCTATTGTTTCATGTATTAGTGCCTGATCGTCTGCAAATAAAAGCTCGTTGATCTTCTCTGTCTCTGATGGGTTGGCTAGTTTTCATATATGGTCCATGTATGTAATAAACAGTAGGGGGGGGGGGGATAGTACGTACCCCTGTCTTACAGATCTAACTTCGAAGTGGTCTGTGTAGTCTGCTGCTGTTCTGACCCTGCAGCTGCTGTTGACGTAGAGACTTTTAATAAGGTTGGTTAGATGTTGGCTTACACCGTTTGTTGTTAGTATCTCCCACAGTTGTTCTCTGTTTACTCTGTCGAATGCTTTTTCCTGGTCAATGAAGGCTATGTATAAGTTTTGGTTGTGTTCTGTCGTTTTTTCTGCAAGTTGTTTTAATGTGAATAGTGCGTGGGTACATCCTCTGTTTTTTTTCGGAACCCTATTTGAGAATCGCTTAACTGTAGTTCTATTATTGATCTCAGCCTTTTTTCCAAGATTTTTGCGTATAGCTTTCCTACATGGCTGAGAAGAGATATACCTCTATATTGATTGCAGTCTCTTTTGCCACCTTTCTTTTCCATATTGGTATGATGATTGCCTGTTGCCAGTCTTCTGGGGCTTGTTGTTGGTGCCTGCAGCATTAAATATTCTGCGCAGCCATTGCATTCCTGTTTCGCCTGCTGCTGCTATTATTTCTATTGGTATGTTATCTATCCCCGGTGCTTTATTTCTTTGTGCATATTTGATTACTTCTTCGATTTTCTCTTTCATTATGTTGGGTTCAGTATTTATGAGTTCTAGCGTGGTTTTTGTTGTCTTATTGGTAGTTGGTATGTTAAACAGCTCTTCAAAATGTCTACTTTTGATCTCATAATATGTTCTCTGTAAAGTGAAAACAAATCTGGCGACAGAACACAGCCTTGTCTGACTCCTTGTTTGATATATTGGAATTGTCCTGTTCGGTTACTAATTGAACAATTACCAGGGAAGCTAAACTAAGCGAATAAGAATCAATCAAGAAGTACCAGAACTAGCAACAAATAGTCAATCGTGGAGAGCTATGATTTCAGTCCTATGTACCGTATTCACCCCGAGAGGAAAATAAAAAGGAAACGTATTCTATAGCGAGTCACACAGCATGTTTCTAGACATAGTTCTTACATAAAGGTAATATTTATGTACTAAATATGAAAACTAATTGTTTATAACACCATGAAATAATGGTTGTGAAAGTGGAGTCGTACGCCGGCAATGTTCCCTTTTTGACAAATCAAGTGTTGTGAATGCGACCTTCCACTCTCTAGACTTGATCTGCTCTTTACGTCACATTGGTGCTGTTCATTACCGTTGTTGGAATTGCTTGACGCAAGTTATTTCCATGTTACTCATTAAGTGAAATGCTTCGCCAGCCGCAATTTTATCTTTTAGAGAATTTCCACCGTGTTTTGTTCGTCGTAGGCTGCATTCACTAGAGTAATCAGGAATCCAAATGGCGCGACATTGTTGTGTGTGCGACATTGTTGTGTGTGCCACGTCATCGTAATGGCTCATCGTATATCCCTAGACCGGCCATACGCTAATCTTACGGTCTGTTGTTTGATGTGCGACGGGGATAATCTGACGACTAACTGTGTGTTTATGTGTTCGGAATTGGAGCCAACAAAGATGGCCTAACATCACCAAGCGCTATACATTAAAAAATATGACGATCATCATTTTCAGGAGGACGTGAACTTCCGGTGTATAGTGGATAGGCGGCAGGAACCATTGAAGGCTATGCGTGAAAAGCGTTCATTGTTGCAGTTTCCTCATATCCCAAGTCCGGCTTGTTGCAGGAGCTACCGAGTTAAGTGCTCCGTGCACACCGTGAGCTGTGTGTCTGATCCGTTTTAATCATATTTCGATATTCCAATTGTTTACGATGAATGATGATATCGTAAACCATTAAAGTCCCAGACGATTGGCAAAAAGCTATCATTGTCCCATTTTGGAAGCATAAGGAAGCTAAAGGGAATGTGAAATGTACAGAGGAATATCCCTATTGAGTCAAGTTGGTAAAATGTTTGCTAAAATATTGGAGAGGAGAGTAAGATACATAATAGAACCACAATTAAGTAATAATCAATTTGGATTCAGAAAAGGCAAAAGCTGTACTGATGCTATATTGACATTGAGACAGCTGTGTGAAAAAAACAATATAATATGACAGAAACCTAAATATAGTGTTTATAAATCAGGAAAAAGCGTTTGATCGTGTGGACAGGAACAAACTTTGGCAAACTTTAGAAACCTACGGTGTAGCAGGACAACTACTAGATAATATAATGGCACTATATAAAAACAGTCAAAGTGCCGTTAGAACATCGGAAGGTCTGTCAGAATGGTTTCAGGTTACAACAGGTGTAAGACAAGTATGTGTCCTCTCACCACTCCTCTTCATCATATATATGGACAAAATAAATCAGGAAACAACCAACAATAAGGAAAAATCAAATAATAATATAGAGGTAGAAAGTTCCAACATCAACGAGCTACTATTCGCTGATGACCAATGCCTAACATATGAGGATGAAAACCTGCTACAACAACATATAACATCTCTAGATAAAAGTTGCACAAACTACAGTATGAAAATTAACATAGCAAAAACAGAGGCTATGAGAATATGCAAATTAAGACACACATTAAACATTAAGATCAAAGATAAAGAAATAAAACAAGTAGAAGACTTAAAGTATTTGGGCACAATGTTCACAGAAGATTCTTAATTTGTAATTTTAGCTATTCATGGAATTTGTAGCATTCTTCTGTTGTTGTTGTTGTTGATGTTGATGTTGTTGTTGTTGTTGACGGAGTGCCACGAATTGATGCGGGCAGGTTGCCCTTTGACTCATAAGATGTGGCGAGTCGTAATGGCTTTCTTGACATTCCGGCTCTTACTGGAGAGGTTGGAGTGCGTCTGTCCCAGGCTACGCTGGGAAACTACTAGTCCAGCCCAGAGTTACTGCAATACTGGGTCCTCTATATCAGTAACAGCCACCACTACAGGGAACACGGCGATCCTAGCTTCTGTTAGCCAGTCTGGTTTGACGCAGACTGTTACCAGGGAGACCACGAGGAGGCAGAACTGCTAGGTCTTGGTCAGCTGATGGTGCGCCGACCCTGCTATTGCGACCACAGGTCGCAGACGCTTCTGCTCCCCCACCAGCATTCTTCTGATAAGCCACATCTCATCTGTCTCCAGTGTTTGTGTGTCTCTTTTAATGTGTATGATAGGATGTAGCAAACGTGCTGTCACTGACACAGGGTGAACAGGAACAGAATCAACGATACGTTTACTCAGGATACGAACTCCTGCAATCCGGCTTACTACATGAGCAACGAGTATGGCACTGCTCACATTTAAGTGCTGAACTTTCAAGGGAATACAGTATCTTCCAGAAGTATGCATCGACGCACATTGAGTTCTATTGGTTACGTACACTTTGTTGACGTGTTAACATAGAATATCATTTTTTTTAAATATGTGCAAACACATAAACCCAAATAGAATAATACAAATCACACACAGGAAAATGAGAAATCAAATAATGTAAAGTCTATGGTAACCAAAACTATGATAATTATGATGTACAGAATATTGATGGTTATGGAAGGCGCCGGTATCACTGAAAACAAATTAAAATCCATAATTGCTCAGCCGCCCATGACAGTGGAATCATCGAATTACTATCTCATCTCCCAAACAAAGAAAGGTCGCTGTAGCCCCTTTCATAGCAGTCTCAGCACATGCCAAAAGACATAAGGCGAAACCGCACAGAAAGTGTCACAGCCACCTGTTCCCTGTCGTACGATATAATCATTCATCGTAAACAATTGGAATATCCAAACATGATCAAAACGGATGAGACACACAGTTCACGGTGCGCACAGAGCACTTAACTCAGTAGCTCCTGCAGCAAGCCGGACTTGGAATATAAGGAAACTGCAACAAGGAACACTTTTCAGACAGAGCCTTTAACGGTTCCTGTCGTCTATCCGCCATATTGACCGAAATATGTAATATGAAATAAGTAATTAAGTCAACATAAGTAAAGTAAAGTTAAAGCTACTCTTCCCTGCCTTACTAGGTGTCTATCGAATCATGTTAGCGATCACATTTGTCCATGACCACGGCACATGTTTGAGCGATATGGGTGGTATCACGCCATGGAAGCGAATATGGAACACAACAACAGAGGAACACTCGGTACCACTGAAATATGAAGTTGTGAATAATAACGAAATAGATAATCGAGAATTGCTTAACTGATGCAGCTATTGAGGAATTGTATGTAGACACAAGCGGACAATGCTAGGGATATATGATTGATGTCCGCTTACCAAATTATGAAACTATGACAAGAAATACAGATAAGCACAAATATCAAATACATACAATTTTTAATAGCATATGGAACCGCGAATAGAGATGCAGAAGACATGTAAAATAAACATGTGATTGTATCAAGCAGCTAAATTAGAAGAGACGCGAGACATTTAACGACGTTTCGGCACGTATCAGATACAAAAGTTTATTTGTTTTAGAATAGTAATTGTCTACCGTAATGATATTTATTTTGTACCTGATTAAAGCTTTTGTTGAAATGTCGTTTGTCACGTCTTTCTTCTAATTTAACAACTAGAAACAACTGTATGTTTATTTTACGAGAAATACCTGGCAGTATACACCTGAGAGGGGATTCACTTAAAAGAGGCCAAAATGAAACAGAAAAGCGTAGACCCAGAGATTAATCAAGTTTACCATAATTGGGGCACTAGGGAAGGAAGGCTATGGAATGTGCGTAATGAAAGAACGGTGTTGTACCCAATCAGAGCCCCACAAAGGCACTGACAGCTTTGTGATTAATCGTCTGTGGCTAATGGACATTAAAAGATTGAGTACAATGAGATTAATGCATACATCCAGGCTTTTTGTTATTATTATTAATTTAGCCAGACCAGTTCTAGTAAATTTTGAGAACTTTAACAGTCCCGGAATTTTTAATAAGTAATTGAGAACTAGAAATGTCGCAAGATTAAATCCGTATGTTATGTTCGTTAACAACGATAACATACGTTTAAGTGAGGAGGGGATCTGAACACATAAGGACATTTTCGAAGTGCGATGATGATGACCCGCAAATAACTCAATAAAGTTTAAGTACACAGGATTTTTATAAAACTGGTATATCACGATTTTGTGGTTTTATGGAACGGCGCTATAGAGTCGTAACATATGGGTGTGAATTATGGACAATAGACCAGCAGACAAGAAAATCACTTGAGCTATAGAATTGTGTTTTAACAGAAAATGTTGAGAATATCATGGACAGCTAAGAAGAGTAGTGAAAACGTTCTGAGAGAGGTCAAAGCAAAAAGAGAGCTAATTTCCAATATTAGGAAGAAACAATACATTTTTGTACATGTAATGAGAAGAGAACAGCTGGAATATATTGTAACAACTGAGAAAAGTGAGGGACGAAGAGATAGAGGGAAGCAAATAGAAAAGATACCAGACAGCTTAAGAGAATGGATTGGCAGAAGGTCAACAACAAAAATGATAAATAACTGTCGAGATCTAGAGTCGTGGAGAGACATGATCGCCTACGCCAGCAGGCATGGTAATTAATGATGATGATTATTGATTTGAAAACTTTTTTTTTTGTGCTTACATTTATTAGCCTCGAGGTAAATTATGAAATAGAAATAGAAATAATGTACTCACTTGCACATTTTGTTTGTATAATTCAGTTGCTAGCTGTGTTATCTTTTTTATTAACGTTAAATCATAACAACAAATATATGCAAGTACGATTTTCAATTTAAAAAATGTTTGATATCCAGGTGTCTGTCACATAAGACCAGGCATCATTTGATGGTTTGTTTGCACTTAAATACGTGTCTTTGTACTGCATTCAGAATAGAGATTGTTTAGTCTAGATCAGGGGTGGCCAAATGGCGGCCCGCGGGCCGGATCCGGCCCGCCAGCCTAGTTTTCTTGGCCCGCGAAGCTCCACGGACTTACTTCATTTTTTACCCCTAATAGCGGATTTCTCCTGGTTTTAATCCGTGTCGGAGTTAACTCTTCTATCGTTCAAGAATACACAATTTGAAAATCTCTGTCAATTTCTCGCAACAGCTAGATTGGCAACATAATTTCAAATAGCACACACACACACACACACACACACACACACACACACACACACACACACACACACACACACACACAACACACACACACACACACACACACACACACACACAACCACACACAACACACACACACACACACACACACACACACACACACACACACACACACAACACACACAACACACACACACACACACACCACACACACACACACACACACACACACACACACACACACACACACACACACACACACAACACACAACACACACACTGCACAACTAATGGTGCCGACAATATTCAAAGTCTTTGCTTCGAGTTGGTACCGCAAAGTTGCTTTATTGTCAGTGCGGTGATAGCGTCAGATCTTTGGCTCAACATTTGTCGTCTGGACTTGTGGTGGCTCTTTCATTTCGCGGTAAGGGGTTAATGAGGTTGGGAGGGACAGGGTGAGGGGACTTCGTAGCTCTAATTCTGTCTTTGAAGTTACATTCAAAATGTTTCACTGTTCGCCTTCATTCCTTTGATCCCATCGTCTTGTCTTGTCCATAAAATGACTGCAACGTGTTTATTTGGTCACAATCTTTTGATTTCATTGTCAAACACAAGTCTGTGTATAACTGTCAAATCTGGACTTATTTTCGATAGTGGACCAACATTCTGTGACTTTTAACTTTGATGTGAGATTTTGTATTAAATCATGTTAAAACGTAGAAAAGTTGATTGTGAAAATCGCATATTTAAACCTGAATGGGAATTAGATTATTTGTTCATCTTCAATAAGGATAGTAAACCTCAGTGCTTAATTTGCGTTCAAGTGTAGCCGTTTTGAAGGAATATAATTTAAAACGGCACTATGCCACACATCATCAAAACATGTATGAGAAACATAGCATTGAAGCTAGGAAGCTTTTGGTTGAACAGCTGAAGACAAAGTTGAATCAACAG
Source organism: Megaustenia siamemsis (assembly GCA_032433765.1). Classification (NCBI taxonomy): domain Eukaryota; kingdom Metazoa; phylum Mollusca; class Gastropoda; order Stylommatophora; family Ariophantidae; genus Megaustenia; species Megaustenia siamemsis. The sequence goes on along the minus strand of JAVIAB010000160.1, from coordinate 16,753,600 downwards.
CAAAGTATGTATACAAAGGGCAATAAAATTAAAGAGTCATCGATCATTGCATCATATACAGTTACCTATGAGCTTGCAAAATCTAAAAAACCCTTTACTGACGGAAATTTTGTGAAGAAATGTGCGATTCAAATGGCAAAGGCATTCGGTCAAGAAAAAATAGCCAAAGAATTTGAATCTGTGCCTCTTTCAAAACAAACTGTAGCCAGAAGAACAGAAGACATCAGTCTGCAACTGTCTCAAAGTTTAAAATCTTGTATGAAAACTGCTCATATTTTTCGCTCGCGATTGATGAAAGTACTGACATCACTGACACTTGCCAGCTTCTTATTTTTGTTAAAGTTACAGGAGGATTTTACTGTTATTGAAGAATTGTTGAAAGTTTGCTCTTTGCATGACACTGTAGAGGGACAGACATATTTTCTGCAGTTCATAGTGCCGTAGATGAAGTAGGTGGTTTGGAAAGTTGTCTGCAGTGTGTACTGATGGTTGCAAAGCTTTTATTGGTTCAAATACTGGTTTTGTTGGACTTCTAAAGCAAAACAAAATTAACGTACCTACATTGCATTGCATAATTCATCAAGAGGCCCTTTGTGCAAAGTCCATAAATCTAAAAGACACCATGGCTACTGTTGTGAAAATAACAAATTTGATAAGAGGAGGACACCAGTCTTTAAATCACAGGAAGTTTTTATCATTTTAGAGGAAGTAGATTCTAGCTACGGTGATCTCCTGCTTTATACAGAAGTAAGATGGCTTAGTCGAGGGAAATGTTAATATATATTTTTGAACTGAAGAATGACATTTATGACTTCCTGCGAGAGAACTTACCATGCTCCATTGATCTTCAACATGCACTCAAAGACATTAATTTCCTTCATAATCTGGCATATCTCACAGACATCACACAACATTTGAACATATTGAATTTGCAAAAGGGAAAAGCAAACCATTTTTCAATTGATGGGATATGTTGATGGTTTTAAAAAGAAGCTGAATCTATTTAGACTTTCTTTGCAAAAAAATGATCTGTTCCATTTTTCAAGTTGTAAGCAGTTGTTGTCAGAGATAGAAAATGCAAACTTCAGTAAGTACGCAGCTGACATTGAACATTTGATTTGTGAATTTGATCGACGATTTCAAGATTTTGAAATGTTTCGTCCGCAAACGGAACTTTTAATAACCCATTAAGTGCACAGTGGAGTGCAGCCATCAGATCTTCAACTAGAGTTGTGTGTAACCTTCAGTGTGACCCCTTCCTCAGTACTGTAAAGGCATTAGGAGCTGACTTCTGGAAATTGCTACCAAATGAACGTTACCCGTGTCTGAGAAAATGGGCACTAAAGATGTGCTCTATATTCGGCAGCACATATCTCTGCGAGACAACATTCTCTTCCATGAAGTTAATTAAATCTAAGACCAGGAACAGAATGACCGATTCGACATTGTCCCATACTCTCCGAATCGCCACGTCAAAAATGGAAGTGGACTTCAAATCTCTGGTGGAAAGCTGTGACAAGTCACAATCGTCGCACTGAGACATTAAAGGTAATTTTAAAATGAATAATTAATGGATTTGTTACAAATCAAATATGTAGTCAAAGTGCAAGCATTATTTATATATTACTATATCGCATAGGTCCCTACTGTCATTTTGTCGATATTCTTAAGTGTGGCCCGCGGGTCTTGGCCTTGGCTTTAATCCGGCCCTCGGGCAACCTCAAGTTGGCCACCACTGGTCTAGATAGTCTACGAAAACAGTTATGAACTCAAGTGTGAAGAAATCGGATGCACCTGTCCGCAAGGTGAAAATCATGGCGCAGCAAAACTCTCTGTATGGGGAAAAGATATAGATTAAAATCCGTGTTTGTAGAACACGACATCATGGCGGGTTAACAGCAACAAGTAATGAACAAATGCTTAGTTGGTTGTTCCGCTCTAGCGCATGTTTCTCGTGGCAAGGCAATGTCGAGGAGTACAGGTTCGATCCTTCTTCGGGCTGCTTTTGTTATTTTTTTTCCTGTTGCAGATTATTTGTGGGTTTTTTTTTGCTTCAGAGTGTTGTAAACATAGCGCTTCCCCTCAAACGATCCATTGATCTTTTTCGCCTCGGAAGTTTCCCTCCATAAAGATGTTCGTTATTGTTTACTTGTCTCAAGATGAAAGATCTAGAAGTCTGTTAGAATGAGACAAAGACAGAGATTCATGGGGGGGAAAAAACGGATCACTCTCTCTCTCTTTATCTCTCTCTCTCTCTTTCTCTCTCTCTCTCTCTTTTATCTCTCTCTCTCTCTCTTTTCTCTCTCTCTCTCTTTCTCTTTCTCTCTCTTTATCTCTCTCTCTTTCTCTCTCTCTCTTTCTCTCTCTCTTTATCTCTTCTCTCTCTTATCTCTCTCTCTCTCTCTCTCTCTCTCTCTATGTATTATTGTAACAGAGTGGGCTAATGAAAGCATGGAGCAGGTATCTTAGTCGTTACCCATTATTTCATAGACAATATCAGTAACATATAATAGCGCCCATCAGTGTTAGGACGGAATACACGTTAGGAAATTTCCAGCAAGAATAACAAGTTAATGGAATAGAAAGGTTATAGTAGGGATAGAGACACCCACCGAGGAATTATACTCGGACATAAGAAGGACACCCACCGAGGAATATACTCGGACATAACAAGGACACCCACCGAGGAATAATACTCGGACATAAGAAGGACACCCACCGAGGAATTATACTCGGACATAACAAGGACACCCACCGAGGAATAATACTCGGACATTACAAGGACACCGACCGAGGAATTATACTCGGACATTACAAGGACACCCACCGAGGAATAATACTCGGACATAACAAGGACACCCACCGAGGAATAATACTCGGACATAACAAGGACACCCACCGAGGAATTATACTCGGACATTACAAGGACACCCACCGAGGAATTATACTCGGACATTACAAGGACACCCACCGAGGAATTATACTCGGACATTACAAGGACACCCACCGAGGAATTATACTCGGACATAACAAGGACACCCACCGAGGAATTATACTCGGACATTACAAGGACACCACTGAGGAATTATACTCGGACATTACAAGGACACCCACCGAGGAATTATACTCGGACATTACAAGGACACCCACCGAGGAATTATACTCGGACATTACAAGGACACCCACCAAGTTAAGGTAGAAGTTCACAAGGGGATAGTGGACAAGGAAGGTAAGTAGAATTATACTGAGAGTTTATGTCCATGGACATTTCCACTTCAACAAGTTGTGGAAGTGAGGGTAAGCGCATGACATAGCATGCACTGACCCCATGACTTTGGCCGTCTGTATATAATAATAATAAGTCATCCAACTATCAGGACAGGTCAAAGTCATGAAGAAATGATTATGCTAAACTCAGGAGAGTTCAAGACTGACCAGAAGTTTATACAGAAGTCACGGAGGGAGGGAGCGATCAAGTAGAGGTTACTGACGACTCCAGTTCTATGTTTTCTTTGATAGTCTCCTTACACGGCCACCAAGTTTCTCATTTCTGGCTGTGCCCATCTTAACTCCCATTTCCATCATCCGAAGAAGATATATATATATATATATATATATATATATATAATATAATATATATATATATATATTAATCATCATCATCATCATCGAGTGCCTTCTCCGCAACGAAGGTTGGCTACCATGGAGCGCCATTCTTCTCTGTCTCTTGCTTTGATGGTGCAGGTTGTCATAGGCTGACTTGTCCATCTTTTGATGTTACTCGTCCATGTTAGTCTTGGTCTGCCTCTGCCTCTTGTATTTTCCCCTCCAGGATTACTTTTAGTAGGCTGTTGTGTCTTTTAACATGACCCAAAATAGCATTTGTCTTGTTTGAAATGTGCTTAGTAGTTCTCTTTTCATTTTTAGTTGTTTTAAGACTTCGTCGTTTGTTTTCTTTTCCTTCCATCAATTCTACCTATTCTTCTATATATACACATTTCAAAGGCTTCAATTCTCTGTTCTGTTTTCTTGTCTAATGTCCATGTTTCTGCACCATATAGGAATATTGAGAAGATATAACATTTTGCTATTCTTAGTTTTAGCCCTGGTGTTATTTGTTTTGATGTTAGTATGTTCTTCATGAAATGAAAATTACTTTTTGCCATTCCTATTCTTTTGTTTATTTCAGTTGTACATTTTCCATCACTGGTTATAGAATGCCCAAGTTAGTTGTAGTTCTGAACTGTCTCCAGGTCTATTCCTTCTATTTTGATATCCACTTGTGGGTTTTGAGTATCTTCTTTGTTTATGATCATAGTTTTAGTCTTTTTGATATTCATATCTAGTCCATATATTTTGCTTGTCATGTTTATTTCATTAAGTAATTGTTGTAGATCTTTAGGATTTTCTGCTAGCAGTACAGCTGCGTCAGCATATCTTAGGTTATTGATTATCTTTCCATTAATTTGTAGGCCTGGCATCTCTATGATGTTTTTAAAAATTTGCTCAGTGTATACATTGAACAAGCTTGGTGATAGCATGCATCCCTGTCTTACTCCTCTTTTTATATCAATGGGTGTAGAGTTCTCTTTGTTATATTTTATTATTCCTGTTTACTCCCAGTATAGATGACATATTAGTCATATGTCCATGTCATCTAGATGTATCTCTTTTAGACATTCTATAAGTTGTTGTGGTGTACTCTATCAAAAGCTTTGGTGTGGTCTATGAAGCAGGCATATATTGGTGTGTTTACTTCTGTGTATTTTTCGATTAATGTTCTCATGCAGAATATGGCTTCTTTTGTCCCGCTATTTTTCCTAAATCCAAATTGCTGCTCACCTAATTTAGTATTGATTTTATTCTGAATCCTTCCTTGTATAACTTTTACCAAGATTTTTGTAACATGGCTCATTAGGCTTATATATGTACATATTTACATATCAATGCGTATATGACAACACTGTCAAGTAATTGAGGAAGGAAAGTAGAAGAAGAAAATGAATGCGTATATGTGTTATATATCTGTGACGAATCAATGTATGAGTCATTTATTAAGTTTCGCTTTCTCGGTGTATGTGTATGTGTACGTGTGTGTGTATTTTGAACTATTTCTTAATGATACATGCTACCTGAGCAAATTCCAAAGAATTTCGAAATTATCAGAAATCTGAGATCAACCTTTTGAGCTGATATTCACAGCAATGAATGTCAGCTTCACATTGCTCTAAACCCAATTGAAATAACTGATAATTTAATTGAAATCAGTTGGTATCAGGGACTTCTTCACACGAGCGATACTCAACAACCATCCTGCAATTAAATTTGTTTCGGCTCATTTCGCAACTGGTAAAGTCCAAAAATGGAACATAAAATACACCTGTCTGAAGACAGCAGCCATTAAGTGTCTTGTGTGCTATCAATTGAAGACACATGTGGTGATCAGATTGCCTTGTGATATGGTTATTATATGAGTCTGTTGTTATGGATATTAAAACATAGTCTGTTTCTTGTCTTAACTCAATAATTCATGAACAATATTCCTGACGATTTCATTGTATTATGTTGGCTATAAAAAGAGACAACACTCAGTTAATATCAAGATGGAAGGAAAGAACCAGACAGTTCCAGATAGTTGCTATCTAGGGCGTATCATAAACTGAGTGGCAGAAAATAAAATACAGAAATATATTTTTTTTTCAATTGATTAGCAAAAAATGTTTTTAAACATTGAAATATTCTTGTATATTCCAAAAAGAACAAATTACATTAGTGATTAAAATGAAAACAATGAAGTTGTTTATCTACTGTACACTTGTAGAGTTAAGAAACATGGACACTAAACAAATAAAAAAAAAAAAAAAAAAATGAAGCCCTTCTTTTCATACACACGTTAGCTGGACGTGTATGCGATATGCCCTTAGTTTACGGCAAAGCCGCGATTCTTGCTCCTTTAGTCCCGTCGCATCCGTTTTCGGTATGGATAGATTTGCTAAACTATTTTTTCCCTAGCAATTGCATTTTGGCTTACTGATAGAATCAGCAATGACATTATAAGAGAAATTGTAAGCATTGAGCCAATCATAAGCTACATAGAGAAACAACACATAAACTGTTGATTAATCTAGAAATAATGCCGCGTGATTCCTTACCATACAAAACATATTTTGAAAGAGGAGAAAGAAGAGCAAGTGGCAGACCCAGAGTAAGATGGGCAGAATACGTCAAATAAGCGCTACAACAACATCACTTGACAATGTTTAAAGATGCCAAAAGGGGCGAGAACCAGAAATGTGTACCTCCCAGGACACTCGAACAGGTACAAGAGGAAGTGAAGACAGAGGGAAAAGGTGAATCTAAAAGGAACAATCATCATCATCAAGTACCATGCCTGCTGGCGTAGATGATCATGTCTCTTAACAACTTTCGATCTCGACAGTTATTTATCATTTATGTTGAACTTCTGTCAAGCTATTCTCTTAAGCTGTTTGCTATTTTTTGTCTTTGCTTCCCTCTATCTCTTTGTCCCCAAATTTTCCCAGTTGTCACAATAAATTCCAGTTGTTTATTTTTCATAACATGGCCAAAAAATAATGATTGTTTCTTCCTAATATTGGAAATTAGCTCTCTTTTTGCTTTGGCCTCTTCCAGAACATCTTCATGACTCTTCTTAGCTGTCCATGGTATCCTCAACATCCTTCTATAAAACCTCATTTCTACAGCCTCCAGTCTTGTCTGTTGTCCTATTTTCCACACTTCACATCCATATGTTAAGATTCGCTCTAAATGATATTTAAGAACTCTTTTCTTGTTTCTATCGTCAAAAATGAATTGCACAGTATCTTCCTCTTTTTTTTTTTTTGGAAGCTGCTTTTGTCTGAGCGACATGAGCATCTCACCTCTGTTGTACATCTACTACCTGAGGTTATTCCCAAATATTTAAATTCATTTACCTGTTTTAATATTGTTCTACTAGAAACAACCAAGAATAAGGAGAAGTCAAATAATAACATAGAGGTAGAAAATTCCAACATCAACGAGCTACTCTTCGCAGATGACCAATGCCTAATATATGAGGATGAAAACCTGCTACAACAGCATTTAACATCTCTAGATAAAAGCTGCACAAACTACAGTATGAAAATTAACACAGCAAAAACAGAGGCTATGAGAATAAGCAAATTAAGACAAAAACCCTGCAAATGATATCTAGAACAACAACAACAACTTAAATGGTTTGGCCACCTGGTCAGAATGAATCCTCACCAATCACCATCAAGGGCGTTTCTTCTCGAGAATGCATGGAAAAAGACCAAGAGGAAGACCCAGAAGAAGATGGATAGATGCAGTGACAGAGACATGTAACAACAAAGGAGAATCACAAATTCAGACAGTTCAAGCAGCTCAAGAACGACAAATAATATAACCACGACACCTTTTAGGTATCAGTGAGAAGAAAGAGAAAGAAAAGAATATTGTTCTACGTGTCTTTAAATGAACAATACAACATTTAAATATAACTTGTCAACTGCAATGCACAGCGTAGCTACCTAAACACATGCTAAAGGACAAAGTGAAATAAAGATCAACGGAGAAACATCCTAGGAAGGGTAATGTTGAAAAAAAAGGGGGGAGGGGTAGTTAAACCTAATAAATGTGTAAGCCAGCACTATTTATCAACTCTCGCGGCTCTAGGGTAACGCCTTGTCTGTGCTGCCCCGTTGAACTTAACGGCCAAAGTGTCAGGTGAAGGTCGTACCTCCTAATTAAGTTAATCTGGTCTTTCCCCAGGCTTTTCCTTCCACGGAAATTAATATTCAATTTCTTTCTCTGCACCATTTTACATTTTACTGGCGGGACTGATGTGGTCTATACGCGGAGTGATTACCTTCTGACACGAGTGTTATCTGCTCTTGATTCGGCTTGCTCCCTGTAAATCTCCTAAAAACTGTCTTTGTTTCGTTGATTGCTTTATCTATCTATCTATCTATCTATCTATCTATCTATCTATCTATCTATCTATCTATCTATCTATCTATCTATCTATCTATCTATCTATCTATCTATCTATCTATCTATCTATCTATCTATCTATCTATCTATCTATCTATCTGTCTCTATCTATCTATCTATCTATCTATCTATCTATCTATCTATCTATCTATCTATCTATCTATCTATCTATCTATCTATCTATCTATCTATCTATCTATCTATCTATCTATCTATCTATCTATTTATCTATCTATCTATCTATCTATCTATCTATCTATCTATCTATCTATCTATCTATCTATCTATCTATCTATCTATCTGTCTATCTGTCTATCTGTCTGTCTGTCTGTCTGTCTGTCTGTCTGTCTGTCTGTCTGTCTGTCTGTCTGTCTGTCTGTCTGTCTGTCTGTCTGTCTGTCTGTCTGTCTGTCTGTCTGTCTGTCTGTCTGTCCGTCCACCCGTCGTCGTATATTTAACTATTTAATATGTTTGTCCGTCCGTTCGTCCGTCCGTCTATTTATCTATCTAATATACCTGTCCGTTCACCCGTCTGTCTATTTATCTATCTAATATGTCTGTCCATCCATCCGTTCGTCTATTTATCTTTCTAATATGTCTGTCCATCCGTCCGTCCGTCTATTTATCTTTCTAATATGTCTGTCCATCCGTCCGTCCGTCCGTCTATTTATCTATCTAATATGTCTGTCCCATCCATCCGTTCGTCTATTTAACTTTCTAAGATGTCTGTCCATCCGTCCGTCCGTCTATTTATCTATCTAGTATGTCTGTCCGTTCACCAATCTCTCTATTTATCTATCTAATATGTCTGTCCATCCATCCGTTCGTCTATTTATCTTTCTAATATGTCTGTCTAACCACCTCTCTGCCTTTCCCTTTCTTGTTTTATCTCGTCTTCTCTCTCTTTCTCTTCTTATCCCTTTCCTTCCCACCTATTTCTTCGTCCGCTCTCACATTTTCCCTTTTCTCTAGGAAACTGCCAACATTATCATCTGTCAGATACCAACCAACAAATGTCTCATTTATGTCTGTCCCTTATTCCGTGTTTTCATTCATGGACATAAAAGACCCCCTGATACTTATGTGACAAGGCGCTGTGCCACTGAGTACTGGTTCGATCCTGCTTCGGTCCATGTATTGTTCTTTGTTTTTTTTTTTTCTGTTGTTGATTATGTATAATTTTTTTCCGAGTGCTGTAAACATACCTCTTCCTCTGAACTGAATCGCTGATTATCGCGTTTCCCTCTATAATAATATTCATTTATTATTATTTGTCTCCTGTTACTTTTGAGAGAAAGGTTAAAGTGTTGTGACTTTACAGACATCAGTTTCAGTATGAATTTCTTTTCATTCCCCGTACGCCAGCTTTTTTACCTTTGACGAAGTCCCCCAGAGACTAGGAACTGAATTTTGCGTGTTAATCCATTTTTCCCTGGCGACCGTGTGCAAAGGGGTCCCTCGCCTCACAGGCAGATAACTCCGAGTTCGGAGGTACTCATATTTTTTCCGTCGATGAGTAATTGACGTTTCAAGCCCGGCCTCGCTGCTGAGACCAGAGGTGTTGCCACAGAGAGAAATCATAAAAATCCCAACCGGATTTGAACCCACAACCTTTCTGTCTCGAGGCCAGCGTCTTGCCTCGAGACCAACCAGTTCCCCTTAGTATGAAATGTAAAGTTTCCAGTTGTGATGCTCGATGTTATTTAAGCTTTCTTTACTGAATTTTCTCTTTACCGGAGTCTGCGGAAGAGACTGGCTGGCTGTTATTACTTTCTCCAGTTCTGAAGGTCAAGTAGCTTTTTTTCCCGCTACGGTAAATATCACTCCTCCGTCTTCCAGTCATTCTTCTGTAGCTGTGTTCATCCATTAGCGATTCCTCTTCAACATCCGTCCATTAAAAAGCCGTTAAATAGACGCAGATGCGTTGTTTTACGGCTTACAGCTTTAAGGTGCGAGATTTACGCCTTTTGGGATTAACACATTGGACTTTTAGCAACGGCAATTTTGGTTGCCCTTTCTCTTCTATCCTTATTCGCTTGGTCGGTCTGGTTAGAAATGTTTTCATGTATAACCAGATGGGAACTGAATAAGATATCGACCACTGGCTTAAAGGAAGATCTTATTGGCGGATTGCTGATGACATCACTATACAGCTTTCTGCGTCTAAGCATGAGATTTTCCGTTTATTACATGCTAATCTGTCCTCCCGTGTGTTACCGGGGCCTCATTATGTGGGAAGTAAAGAATAGTGACACTGTGACCTTCCAGGCATGTTGTAAGAGGCGACTAAGGAGGTTGATTGATGGCTTGACAAGCTGTCATAGTAAAAAGTATTGTTATGGAAACAGAACCATAAATTTTAGAAGCAGTGATCTCTGCAATATGTGCCACTTTGGCACGCAAGATTTCTGTTTTTGGGATTGTAGTTCTGCCCTATGTGCCGTCTTCGGCTCGAAAGGACAATAGATAGATAGAATCTGTTGTGTGGAAGATGTCTGGAAGAGTGTTCGACAGGAATGTTCGAACTAAAATTGGTTGCATTATGAACCCAGTAAAAAAGTAAGTAAAGAGCTGTGTCACGCAAAGTGGCGTATAGGGAATATGGTGTTAATCACAACAGTTGTGACAGACCTTCGGCACATGATTTTTTTGGGGTAATGTGGTCGGTATTACGCTCGCACCGCTTTACTTCCCTAGAAAAAAAAATCCGGTACCCATTTAAGGAAGTGTAAACTCGGACGCGACCTCTTGTTCTTTATATTTATAGTCCAGTTCACTAACCACTGCAGTAGGAAACTCTTTGTACAGAGTTTCGCAGCAGGAGGCGATCTGATCATCAGAAGAGACACCCCCGTTGAGCAAGTGTTTCGGCTATTTAGCTTCTTGACACTCTAGGGGAGGTGGGCCCGCCTGGGTCATGACTCCTAGGCGTGGACCTCCTGCTGCATTGCCTCTAAGGCTTACACGTTATGTTCAGCACAAAATAACTACACTTACTACTCAAAACTATTATGAACCCAGTGCCCTGGCATAATTCCCATAGACGTAACGCGACTCTATTGAAACCACCTACTGCCTTATTTTACTTTAGAAGAAACGTAGCTGTACTGAAACCACCTATGCAGTACGGTACTTTAGAAGTAACAGTACTGTGTTGAAACCACCTACGACAGGACGGCAATTTAGAAGTGGCGCGGCCAGATTGAAACCACGTACCGCAGTACGGTACTCTAGGAGTAACGCGGATGTATTGAATCCATCTACCGCAGTACGGTACTTTAGAAGTAACGCGGCTGTATTGAAACCACCTACCGCTTTATGGATTGAAAGACAGGAACTGTCATCCCATCGCTACCACCATTATTCTAAAGTCCTGAACAATCATAATGATGCAAGCCAGTGTGTATCAGCAGACCCGGAACCAATAAATCTTAGCTTCAAAGTGTCAGCTCATGCAAAAGCTCACTCGATCATTCTAGATATCAATCATCCTTTGACCAATCAGCCAACAAAATTGTTGTTTATCGTTAACATCCCTAATTCATGTTTTTAACTGTTAATGCCTCAACAATGTTTCCTATTCTCTTTCTGAAGTCAAATTAGGGTTTGATATAATTATCGTTATTACTGCTGCTATTGTCTGATGTCATTATTGTTATTACCACTGTTATTGTCTGATGTCATGTGTCTGATGTCATTATGTTATTACCACTGTTGTTATCTGATGTCATTATTGTTATTACCACTGTTGTTATCTGATGTCATTAATGTTATTACCACTGTTGTTATCTGATGTCATTATTGTTATTACCACTGTTATTGTCTGATGTCATTATTGTTATTACCACTGTTATTATCTGATGTCTTTAATGTTATTACCACTGTTATTGTCTGATGTCATTATTGTTATTACCACTGTTATTATCTGATGTCTTTAATGTTATTACCACTGTTATTGTCTGATGTCATTATTGTTATTACCACTGTTATTGTCTGATGTCATTAATGTTATTGCCACTGTTATTGTCTGATGTCATTATTGTTATTACTACTGTTATTGTCTGATGTCATTATTGTTATTACTATTGTTATTGTCTGATGTCATTATTGTTATTACTCTTGTTAAAGTCTGATGTCATTATTGTTATTACTCCAGTTGTTGTCTGATGTCATTATTGTTATTACTCCAGTTGTTGTCTGATGTCATTATTGTTATTACTCTTGTTATTGTCTGATGTCATTATTGTTATTACTACTGTTATTGTCTGATGTCATTATTGTTATTACTCTTGTTATTGTCTGATGTCATTATTGTTATTACTACTGTTATTGTCTGATGTCATTATTGTTATTACTATTGTTATTGTCTGATGTCATTATTGTTATTACTCTTGTTAAAGTCTGATGTCATTATTGTTATTACTCCAGTTGTTGTCTGATGTCATTATTGTTATTACTCCAGTTGTTGTCTGATGTCATTATTGTTATTACTCTTGTTATTGTCTGATGTCATTATTGTTATTACTCTTGTTATTGTCTGATGTCATTATTGTTATTACTATTGTTATTGTCTGATGTCATTATTGTTATTACTCCTGTTATTGTCTGATGTCATTATTGTTATTACTCCTGTTGTTGTCTGATGTCATTATTGTTATTACTCCTGTTATTGTCTGATGTCATTATTGTTATTACCCCTGTTGTTGTCTGATGTCATTATTGTTATTACTCCTGTTGTTGTCTGATGTCATTATTCTTATTACTCCTGTTATTGTCTGATGTCATTATTGTTATTACCCCTGTTGTCTGATGTCATTATTGTTATTACTCTTGTTATTGTCTGATGTCATTAATGTTATTATTCATGTTGTCTTGGGGGCCGCGATAGCTCGGTCGTTAGTGCACAGGGCTACAAGGGACAAGAGATAGAGTTCGATCCCAACCGACGGCTTCCGGGTTCATCCAGCCTTTAATGGGGACCGGATTTTTTTCTGGGAAAGTAAAGCGGCACGGGTGTACTACCGACATATTACCCCAAAAATCATGTGCTGAAGGTCTGTAAAATTAATGGTCACCAACACCATATTCCCTATACGCCACTTGGCGTGACGGGGATACTGTACTACTTTCGTGTTGTCTCATGTCATTGTTGTTATTGCCACTGTTAATGCCTGATATTATTATTCTTATTACTGCTGTTATTGTCTAATAATTCCTCCATCCTCCCTTACTTATTTAATCATTTTATTATATTCATTTACTTTTAAAATAATTTGTTTATCCTCGTTTACTTTTCTAATAACTTCTCCATCCTCCCTTATTTTTCTAATAATTTCTTTATCCTAATTTAAGTTTCTAAAATGTCTCTATACTCGTAATTCATTTATCTAACCTCAATTTTTCTCTTCTAATTTTTCTAACCACTTTTACTTTTTTATTCATTTCTCTACCTAATAATTTCATCATCATTTCTGTATTATCAATAATTCTCTCATTTCTTTTTCCTCGATAATTTATCTCATTATTTCTCTATCTTCAGTAAGCTATCTCTTCATTTTCTACCTTCAGTAAGTTATCTCATCATTTTACTACCTTCAATAATTTATTTAATTATTTCACTAATATCAATAATATATCTCATTATTAATTCTCTATCATCAGTAATTGTCCTCATCAATAATCTATTCTTAACTACTTCTCTCATCATTCCTCTAACCTCAATTACATCTCTCATCATTCCTCTAACCTCAATTACATCTCTCATCATTTATCTAACCTCAAATACATCTCTCCTCATTTCTCTAACCACAATTGCATTTCTCATAATTTCTCTAACTCCAGTTACATCTCTCATCATTTCTCTAACCTCAATTATATCTCTCATCATTTTTCTAACCTCAGTTATATCTCTCATAAATTTCTCTGACCTTACTTACATCCCTCATCATTTCTTTAATCTCATTTACATCCCTCATTATTTCTCTAACCTCAATTACATCTCTCATCTTTTCTCTAACCTCAAATACATCCCTCATCATTTCTCTAACCTCAGTTACATCTCTCATCATTTCTCTAACCTCAATTACATCTCTCATCATTTCTCTAACCTCAATTACATCTCTCATCATTTATCTAACCTCAGTTACATCTCTCATCATTTCTCAAACCTCAATTACATCTCTCGTCATTTCTCTAACCTCAATTACATCTCTCATCATTTCTCTAACCTCATCTACATCTCTCATCATTTCTCTAACCTCAATTACATCTCTCATCATTTCTCTAACCTCATTTACATCTCTCATCATTTCTCTAACCTCATTTACATCTCTCATCATTTCTCTAACCTAAATTACATCTCTCATCATTTCTCTAACCTCATTTACATCTCTCATCATTTCTCTATCCTAATTGTCTTCTCTCACTACTTCCCACAGAAGCTTGTCTCCTACATCCCCCAACTATTTGTGCCAACTCTCAACATTATAATCTTCAGCTTTCGACCGTTATCCGTGTCAGCGACATTACAATTACCTCATTGCTGTAATCGCGCACCATTTAGGGATTTCTTATCCAATTTTTACAAACTTCAATCTAACAAGAACCTAACCCTCCTCATTTTGAAATTTAACAAAATCCTAAAGCAGAATAACCCAATCAAAATTCTTGTAATAAAGAAATATCGACTTTAACGGGACTAATAACAGTGTGGAGACATTTGATTGGATGGTTATTTATACTTGTAATTCCTGAAATAAGACGTCAAAAAAAAAAAAATGTATGCTTCGTTTCAGTTTTAAGAATATGTAATTATCAGCGATTTTAAGAATCGTTTTTAGGAGCATGCGAAGTAGTCCTTAGTTTTTTTTATTATTATTATTTTTTTTTTCCGGGAGTGTCTTTTTTTTTTCCTTTAAGGGAGTTACGGTTACAATATGGTTCTATTTAAGAATTTTTGACATTCGAAACACACCCAGTATAACGATTGTGTAAACATATCTCACGCCGTCAACGGGAGTCAGGATTTCTCTGACATTCAGCGGCAGCGTTCACGTCTGCTGAAAATAGGTCTGCCATTGGTGTCTTCATTTCTGTCACATTTAGGCGCTATAATTCACAGCGTTATGAGATGCAGACATTGGAGGCATGACAGGAGAGATAGAAATTGAAAAACAAAATAGAGAAAATGGATAATAGACATAGAAAATAGAAGTGGCAGACAGAGAAGATGTTTGTTTGTTGTTTGCGTTCGAAAGCTCTTGTGAAGTCCTGAGACTGAATTTTACGTGAATATCATTTTTTTATGTTTTTCACGCTGGTAGTCGTGTGCTCAGGTGTCCCCCGCCATACAGGCAGAGATTTTTCGACTTCAGAGTTGCACTCGTATTTTTATCGTCGAGAGTTTTGGGTTAATTTTGCCCTGGCAGCGGCCATTTCTTGGTCTACTCTTTTCGATTTCCAACTGCCAGGGATTCTTTAACGTGCGCTGAATGCATGCGGGACCTCCTGTCTTTCGTCGTTTTCTGAGACGGCTAGACATCGGATCTCACTACCCAGAGAGGGCTAGACATCTGATCTCACTACCCAGAGAGGGCTAGACATCGGATCTCACTACCCAGAGAGGGCTAGACATCTGATCTCACTACCCAAAGATGGCTAGACATCGGATCTCACTACCCAGAAACGGCTACACATCGATCATCTTACTACCCAGAGACGGCTAGACATCGGATCTCACTACCCAGAAAAGTCTAGACATCGGATCTCACTACCCAGAGACGGCTAGACATCGGATCTCACGACCCAGAGACGGCTAGACATCGGATCTCACTACCCAGAGACGGCTAGACATCGGATCTCACTACCCAGAGACCAGGGGAGCACGGCAAAGCCACGGATTCGATTTTATTTATTTATTTTTATTTTCCATTACCTGTGGTGGGAATGGAACTCGTGGCCTTCGTGTATAGAGGCTGACGTTTTACTTCTAGACCACCGAGCCATACCATACGGAAGTTAAACTGTGAAGACTGGAAGAGAGCACGCATCTAATGTAGACAGAAGATGAATGAATATGCAATTAAAGAAAAGCCGACAATAAAAGCAGGTGAGAGATAACTCAGAAGAGTAAGCAGTCAAAGACAGCAGAGGTTAACAGAGTGGACAGTCAAAGATAGACAGAAGTTAAAAGAGAAGGCAGCTAAATGTAGGGGCAGAAGTTAAAAGAGATGGCAGTCAAAGATAGGGAAAGAAGCTAAAACAGAAGGCAGTCAAAGATAAGGAGAAGTGAACAAAGAAGGCAGTCATAGATAGGGAGCAATTAACAAAGAAGGCAGTCATGATAAACTGAGGAATCAAATAAAACAGACAGCTGAGATAGACGGAGTCAAAAAAGGAGTTTAAGATAGAAAAAGGAAACAAAGAAAGAAGGTAATCAAATAGACAGGAGTAGTAAACAGAAAACAATCATAATAGACAGAAGAAGAAAAAGAAAGACAGAGGGATAAGAAAGAAGTTAAAGAGACATTCACTAAACATAGAATTTGTAGGCAAACCTAGCAATAGACACATGAAACAGGAAGATAATATAGAGAAACGGTAACAAAGAGATTAAAAAGAAATAGAATAAACATGCAAGAAAGTAAAACATAAAATGCAAAAATTTCACAGACATGGCTGAATATAAGACAAATTCAGCATTATTTTAGGAAAAAAAGAATGATCGAAAAAAATAAACATAAAATGGAAACAAGAAAGTAATACATTGAAGAGAGACAAAAAAAAAGTCAAACGTAAAGATAGATAGATTAAACATTAAAGTTAAGCAGAAGTGAGATTGGTTTAAATAGCTGGAAAAGTCATCAAAATGTGCAATAAATTAAGCAGTCTAACATGTACGGTCTCTGCTGAAGGTCAAACTGTAAATGCCCACACAAACAGTTTTACAGAGTTGCCCTGGCTCGGAGTTTCCCCACTCGGTTCTAATGAAGTTATCTGCCCTCGTACTACCCTCGTCCGTGATGTGCTCACCTGCACGACTGCACGTGTCAAGTTGAGTGTCTGGTTAACTCAAGTTATGTCAACAACGTAGAGCCATCATCAGAATAAATTGAGAGTCACCCTGGCCTGTTTGTTCCCTTCTGCCTTCCAGCTGTGTTAGCTTCAATGTCTGTGAAGAAACGAAAATATTAATGTACAAATGTTTGAGGCAAGGAGCTGTGCCTATTGATGGTGTCCCGATTTAGTTCTTGTTCTGCTGTTACTTGTTGATGTTTCTTCTTCATTCTCATCCTCCCTTACTTCCTCTCCCTAATCATCTTCTTCTATTTCTTCTTCTTACTTTTCCTTATGCTCATTTTTTGTTCTCTTCTTCTTTTTTCTTTTTCTAATTCTTCTTCTACTGCTTTTTTTCTATGTCTTCTTCTTCTGCTGCCATTTTTTTCTATTTCTTCTTCTTTTTGTTCCGCTGTTTTTTTAATATTTCTTCTTATTCTCCTTCTTCTTCTGCTGTTTGTTTTAAAATATTTCTTCTTCTTCTACTACTTCTTTTGTTTTTTTTTTTCTATTTCATTTTCTCTTTCTCCTTCTTTCCTCTTCCTCTTCTTTTTCTTCTTCTTCTGTTTTTTTTTCTATTTCTTCTTATTCTTCCTCTTCTTCTACTCCTTCAACGTTTATTCGTTAAGTAGGCGTGGATGCATTGCGTCTCCAGTTAACGACAAATCTGCGCCTGTCGTCGACCTGACCCATCCGTGTGGACGTGGCTTTATTTTAATAGCTTGTTAATTTTGTCCGGCAGCGGCTATTTTGGGCCCTCTATTTTTGACTTTCAAGTGTCAAGGATTCTTACTTAACCTTGCTGTCTGTTCACATTATCTCCCTTTATTGCCGTTATCATCGAGAACATTCTCACTACCCAGAGACCTGTGGAGGGTGAGGCCACAAAGAAACAACTGATTTGAAAAGACAAATGTCAACAACTTGCGGCGGGATTCAAACCCGGGACCTTCATGTCCAGAGGTCGATTTCTTACCCCCAGAACATCAGCACCGATTATAGTTTTATTGATTAATGTATAGTCGTACAAATATATATAATATATATATATATATATATATATATATATATATATATATATATATATATATTATATATATATATATATATATATATATAGCCTATGAAATGGGGATCTATAGAAGTAAAAGTAAAAGTAAAGTACCCCCGTCACGCCAAGTGACGTATAGGGAATATGGTGTTAGTGACCATAAATTTTACAGACCTTCAGTACATGATTTTTGGGGTAATGTGGTCGGTATTACGCCCGTGCCGCTTTACATTCCCAGAAAAAAATCCGGTACCGATTAAAGGCTGGGTGAACCCGGAAGCCGTCGGTTGGGATCGAACCATACCTCTTGTCCTTTGTAGTCCAGTTCACTAAGAACTGAGCTATCGCGGCTCCGGATTTATAGAAGGATAGGTAGAATTGGATGGAAAGAAAAGAAAACAAACGATGAACAACTAAAAATGAAAATATAACTACTAAACACAATTAGAAGAAGTCAAATGAAATTTCTGGGGCAAATTAAAAGACATAACAGCCTAATAAAAGTAATATTGTAGGGAAAATACAAGGTAAAAGTGGCAGAGGCAGATCAAAACTAACATGGACGAGTTACATCAAAAGGTGGACAAGTCAACTTATGACAATCTGCACCATAAAAGGAAGCGACAGACTTGAATGGCGCTCCATGGTAGCCAACCATCGATGCGGAGACGGCACTCAATGATGATGATGTTGTACATTTTCATCATCATCAGCTACCGGACCTGCTGGCGTAAGTGATCATGTCTCTCCACAACTTTCCATCTCGACAGTTATTTATCATTTTTGTTGTTGACCTTCTGCCAAACCATTCTCATAAGCTGTCTGGTATCTTTTCCCCTTTGCTTCCCTCTATCTCTTCGTCCCTCGATTTTTCCAGTTGTTACAATATATTCCAGCTCTTCCCTTCTCATTACATGTCTAAAAAAGTATGGTTGTTTCTTCCTAATGTTGGATATTAGCTCTCTTTTTGCTTTGGCCTCTTTCAGGAATTTTCATTGCAACTCTTAGCTGTCCATGTTATTCTCTCATAATATGTTGTACAGAGATATCTTAATTTATTTAGGTTTGTCTTATTTTCTATGTATCATCATCAAGTACCGGGCCTACTGGCGTAGGTGAGCATGTCTCTCCACAACTTTCGATCTCGGCAGCTATTTATCATTTCTGTTGTTGACCTTCTGCCAAGCCATTCTCTTAAGCTGCCTGGTATCTTTTCTCTTTGCTTCCCTCTATCTCTTCGTCCCTCAATTTTTCCAATTGTTACAATATATTCCAGTTGTTCTCTTCTCATTACATGGTTATGTTCTCTTCTCATTACATGGTTATGTTCTCTTCTTATTACATGGTTATGTTCTCTTCATATTACATGGTTATTTTCTCTTCTCATTACATGGTTATGTTCTCTTCTCATTACATGGTTATTTTCTCTTCTCATTACATGGTTATGTTCTCTTCTCATTACATGGTTATGTTCTCTTCTCATTACATGGTTATGTTCTCTTCTCATTACATGGTTATTTCCTCTTCCTATTACATTTCTATGTACACTACTACCAATATTAATACTATTAACGTGAAAACAACTATTACTAGCAATACAGATTCTACTACTTATTCTCTGTGAAAAATAGAAAGAGCGAAAGAAAGCAAGAAAGAAAGAAAGGAAGAACAAAACAAACAAACCAAGAAAGAATGATTTGTTAATTTTGTGTAGGAAGAAAGGAGAAAGCGAACCAAACAAATAAACAAACAAACAAGCGAAAGAACAATAAAAAAAACACAAGCGAACGAACAAACAAACAAACAGCCGAGCGAACAAACAAACAATCAAGCAAGCGAGGAAACGAACTAACAAACAAAAAACGAACGAATAAACAAACAAACAGACTGACTGACTGAATGACGGACAAACTTAACTAACTAGCCCACGAACACACATAAAACAAACAAAAATAGCTCTTTCAACACAAAATGTATCTCATTTTTTTATCTCCCTCCCTTCACCTCCTCTTCTCTCAATTTTTTTCCCTCTTTCTCTTCCGCTTATTCTGTTCTTCATCTTCTGCTGCTGCTGTTATGTTTTTCCGCTTTAATTATCATATTATGTCTAAGTATTTTGCACTGGTGCACACAATTTATTTTTCCTCTCTATGTATTCCCTGATTGCTCAAGTTTTCTGTTTTACTTCTCTCTCTCTCTCTCTCTCTCCTCTCTCTTCTCTCTCTCTCAATCTGTTCCCATAATTTCTGTTATATATCCCCCCCCCTCTCTCTCTCGTTTATGACAAAGCATATGTCACACAGTACATACACATTTATCATATTCCTTTTATCTCAAACAGCAGCTGCGTATGTCTATGTCTCCTAGAGACTACCCTAATACAGGAAGCACTTTCTGGGCTTCCCAAAACACTAATTAGATGGTCAGGCAGACATACTTCAAGCTCTCGTATACAAGTCAGGAATGAGCCCTCGACTCCTCATCGACAACTGACGAAGGTGTATATCGCCCGCGCTGATTTTAATGGTTTGTAGGAAAAGAAAGCACAATAAAGACAGGTGAAACAATATTAGAACAGGTAAATGAATATATATATATATATATATATATATATATATATATATATATATATATATATATATATATATATCTGGGAACAAAGTTAACCTCGGATAAGTTTTTCCAACAACAAAAAATAAGGAAGATACTGTGCAATCCATTTTTTACAATAGAAGCAAGATAAAGAGTTTTTAAATGTTATGTAGAGCCAGTCTTAACATATGGATGTGAATCATGGACAATAGGACAACAGACAAGACAATCACTGGAGGCTGTAGAAATGTAGTTTTACAGAAGAATATTGAGAATACCACGGACAGCTAAGAAGAGTAATGAAAGCGTTCTGAAAAATGCCAAAGCGAAAAGAGAGCTAATTTCCAAAATTAGGAAGAATTAATCATCATTTTTTTGGGGCCATGTAATGAAAAGGGAACAACTGGAATAAATTGTGACAACTGGGAAAATTGAGGGACGAAGAGATAGAGAAAAGCAAAAAGAGAAGATACCAGACAATTTAAGAGAATGGCTTGACAGAAGATCAACAACAGAAATGATAAATAACTGTCGAGATCGAATTTGTGGAGAGACATGATCACCTACGCCAGCAGGCATGGTACTTGAAGGTGATGAGGAAAATAATAAAACACGTTTATCACACTCCATCTGTGGCAATCCACTGAAGGGGGCACCAAGTCTTGAACTTAGAGATAGCTGCCTGAAAGATAACTGTAACCTTCATTCAAGCTATGTTAGTCGTGTGTATTAAATTCAAAGTTAGAAATTTATTGTATTGTTAATAATATAAATAATAATTATGAGGGACTGGTTGGTCTCAAGGCAAGACACCGGCCTCGAGACAGAGAGGTTGTGGGTTCAAATCCCGGCTGCATCAGTTGGGATTTTTATTTATGATTTCTCTCTGCGGCTACCACCCCTGGCCTCAGCAGCAAGACTCGACTTGAAAAGTCAATTACTCATCGACGGAAAAAATATGAGTACTTCCGAAGACGGAGTTATCTGCTTGTGCGGCGAGGGACTCCTGTGCGCACGGCTGCTAGGGAAAAACGGATTCTTCTTCTTTCTTCCTCTTCTTTTCTCTTTTCACTGATACCTAAAAGGTGTTGTGGTTTATATCATTTGTCGTTGCATGGAAAAAGACCAAGAGGAAGACCCAGAAGAAGATGGATAGATGCAGTGACAGAGACCTGTAACAACAAAGGAAAATCACTAATTCAGACAATTCGAGCAGCACAAGAAAAACGGATTAACACGCAAAATTCAGTTACTATTTTCTAGGGACTTCGTTAGAGGTAAAAAGCTGGTGAACGAAAAAAAAAAATAAATAAATAACTATAGCCTTATACGACAAACTATGATGAAGTCAGAATGAAGACAAATAATACATGAATATTATTATGCGCGGATACTTCCGGTAGAACAGATCAAATTATTTCAGGGGAAGTGTGTTTATAACCCTCGGAAAATTAAACTAATAATGAACAACAAAAAACACAAAGAACTATCACACACTAACAGCCAGAAATAGGATCAAACCCGTACTCCTCTACTCAGCGGCTGGCCACGATAAACCTGTGTTACAGCACACTGCCAGCTACGAATCAGACCTGCTATTTGGCCCACGGTAGTATATCTCCAAAAAGCAATAGCTAGCAATACGGGTTTATTGAGCGGTGGGATTATTGGGTTGAAAATAGCTCCTGTGGTTAACCCAGCCACCAGAAAATAGAAACCCCTGAGTTTACGTCCTGGGAGTTCGCGCAGAAAGCGACACCAGTCGAGAGGTTTAGGTCAACTACGTGCTTTACGTTATTTTTACGTTATGATACTACTGGTGATGTACACATTCACATACCACACTTTCGTGTTGGCAGAGATGTCTGTTAAAATTAATTCTGTACTGAACTCTTCCCGTACGTTTCCACTCACTGTACGCCATGCCGATTTTGTCCGCTTATGTCTCACCGCACAATGTGTCACTCTAAATTTAATTAGTGTGAACCGTCATCAAAACAGATTCTTTTTACATGTCTTGTATCATCTTGGTATTGGTGAAATCTAATACCTTGTTCAATTATGTAAAATTTCATATACATGTTATATGTTAGATAAAGATAAATATGCAGATTTATTCTTAAAACTGAGAGCCGCGATAGCTCAGTGGTTAGTGAGCTGGACTACAAAGGACAAGGGGTAGGGTTCGATCCCAACCGACGGCTTCCGGGTTCACCCAGCCTTAAAATGGGTACCGGATTTTTTTCTGGGAATGTAAGCAGCACGGGCGTAATACCGACCACATTACCCCAAAAATGATGTGCTGAAGGTCTGTAAAATATAGGGTCACTAACACCATATTTCCCTATACGCCATTTGGCGTGACGGGGGTACTTTACTTTTTACATATTCTTAAAAATATGAAAAATGTTGTCTCTAAAATCTCTTCCGTTGCATAAAAAGCTTCCGTTCGGAAAGAGTTACAGTTCCTACCACAGTCGGGCGTGTATAAAGTGGCGGTGTATGTTATTTCACCCGTGTGTTACCGGGGCCTCATTATGTGGGATGTAAAGAATAGTGACACTGTGACCTTCCAGGCAGGTCGTAAGAGGTGACTAAGGAGTTTGATCGATGGCTTGACAAGCTGTCATTGTAAAAAGCATTGTTATGGAAACAGACCATAGATTTTAGAAGCAGTGATCTCCGCAATATGTGCCATTTTGGTACGCAAGGTTTCTGTTTTTGAGATTGTAGTTCTGCCCTATGTGCCGTCTTCGGCTCGAAAGGACAATAGATAGATAGATAGATAGAGATATGTTATTTGTATTGTCTTTTTAAACTTTACATTGTTGTTGTCTTTTGTCAGTACTGCTTTTTTTTTACGCCTCGCCTATTGGACGTTTCTATTTTAAGCCTACGCCTCTAATAACGTTAATGCGTCATACTGAATGGTCCCTAGCAAACGTTTTCCAAGCATATGATGTCAGTAATTAAGCTTCCTATGTAACAATGGCGACAGTTATCAAGCTATCTTGTTAACTATTTAATTGTTAACTTGTTAATTATTGAGTTAAATCAAATCTGTTGTTGTTTCTTTTTTTTTGTTACGATCATCATCACTGCACACCGGACTAACCCATAGGTTCTCAGATATTCCGCTCGAAAACTCGAGAAAATACGAAGAAATCCTAGCCCACGTGCACGAACTCAGAATCACGGCCTGAGATCCACGGTCTGAGATCCACGGTCTGAGATCCACGGCCTGAGATCCACTGTCTTGGTAGTTTTTGTTGGCAATTGTTCCAGTACAGCGCAATTATAGCGTCTCTTCTGTAAACCACAAAGTATGCAGCTGGACACATGTTAGATCCATTTAGAGGTAGGCGGTGAACCGGAGTAGCCAACTTGTGAACGTAGAAAGAAAAAAGACCTTCACATTGATGATTCTGATAGATTGTAGCAGAAGAAAAGACATCCGAGTTTATGATTCTGATAGAGTGTAGCAGAAGAAAAGACATCCGAGTTGATGATTCTGATAGAGTGTAGCAGAAGAAAAGACATCCGAGTTTATGATTCTGATAGAGTGTAGCAGAAGAAAAGACATATGAGTTTATGATTCTGATAGAGTGTAGCAGAAGAAAAGACATCCGAGTTGATGATTCTGATAGAGTGTAGCAGAAGAAAAGACATCCGAGTTTATGATTCTGATAGAGTGTAGGAGAAGAAAAGACATATGAGTTTATGATTCTGATAGAGTGTAGCAGAAAAAAAGACATCCGAGTTGATTATTCTGATAGTGTAGCAGAAGAAAAGACATCCGAGTTGATGATTCTGCTAGAGTGTACCAGAAGGAAAGACATCCGAGTTGATGATTCTGCTAGAGTGAAGAAGAAAAGACATCCGAGTTGATGATTCTGATAGAGTGTACCAGAAGGAAAGACATCCGAGTTGATGATTCTGCTAGAGTGTACCAGAAGAAAAGACATCCGAGTTGATGATTCTGATAGTGTAGCAGAAGAAAAGACATCCGAGTTGATGATTCTGATAGAGTGTAGCAGAAGAAAAGACATCCGAGTTGATGATTCTGATAGAGTGTACCAGAAGGAAAGACATCCGAGTTGATGATTCTGCTAGAGTGAAGAAGAAAAGACATCCGAGTTGATGATTCTGATAGAGTGTACCAGAAGGAAAGACATCCGAGTTGATGATTCTGCTAGAGTGTACCAGAAGGAAAGAGATCCGAGTTGATGATTCTGATAGAGTGTACCAGAAGGAAAGAGATCCGAGTTGATGATTCTGCTACAGTCTAGCAGAAGGAAAGAGATCCGAGTTGATGATTCTGCTAGAGTGTAGCAGAAGGAAAGAGATCCGAGTTGATGATTCTGCTAGAGTGTACCAGAAGGAAAGAGATCCGAGTTGATGATTCTGCTAGAGTGTAGCAGAAGGAAAGAGATCCGAGTTGATGATTCTGCTTGAGTGAAGAAGAAAAGACATCCGAGTTGATGATTTTGATAGTGTACCAGAAGGAAAGACATCCGAGTTGATGATTCTGATAGAGTGTACCAGAAGGAAAGACATCCGAGTTGATGATTCTGCTAGAGTGTACCAGAAGGAAAGAGATCCGAGTTGATGATTCTGCTAGAGTGAAGAAGAAAAGACATCCGAGTTGATGATTCTGATAGTGTACCAGAAGGAAAGACAATCCGAGTTGATGATTCTGATAGAGTGTACCAGAAGGAAAGACATCCGAGTTGATGATTCTGCTAGAGTATAGCAGAAGAAAAGACATCCGAGTTGATGATTCTGATAGTGTACCAGAAGGAAAGACATCCGAGTTGATGATTCTGATAGAGTGTACCAGAAGGAAAGACATCCGAGTTGATGATTCTGCTAGAGTGTAGCAGAAGAAAAGACATCCGAGTTGATGATTCTGATAGAGTGTACCAGAAGGAAAGACATCCGAGTTGGTGATTCTGATAGAGTGTACCAGAAGGAAAGACATCCGAGTTGGTGATTCTGATAGAGTGTACCAGAAGGAAAGGCATCCGAGTTGGTGATTCTGATAGAGTGTACCAGAATAAAAGACAATCCGAGTTGATGATTCTGATAGAGTGTACCAGAAGAAAAGACAATCCGAGTTGATGATTCTGATAGAGTGTACCAGAAGAAAAGACAACCCGAGTTGATGATTCTGATAGAAGACAACAGTCAACTCAACATTCATCTCCATACAACTTGTCGTCGTAAACTACTGAAGCTGCAGCCAATTAATCATTTTACTTTTGCTATGTTTGTAACATATCACAACTAAAATATCAGTGACAAGTGCTGGGTGCACTGTTAATGATTCTAGCAGTGTGGTGCTTATTCCCTTTACTCTTAGCCAGGTACCTTCCTTGATTGATTTATCACACATTGAATCCTCGGCAACAATAA
This sequence comes from Megaustenia siamemsis, assembly GCA_032433765.1. Classification (NCBI taxonomy): domain Eukaryota; kingdom Metazoa; phylum Mollusca; class Gastropoda; order Stylommatophora; family Ariophantidae; genus Megaustenia; species Megaustenia siamemsis. Next base: position 16,727,475 of record JAVIAB010000160.1, on the reverse strand, counting down.
TCTGTAAGCCGCCTTCTCGCTGTTTTTTATTTTAAAATTTGACAAAGTCCAGCAAGGCTAGGGAAGCAGGAAGAAATCCCAGCTGTAAGTTTATAATCCTCGTCTTACTTTATTTTATTAATATTATATTTTTTTTTTAATTAAAAATTCGCGTAGTTGGGGTTGAAGGAAAATTGAGTCTTATGTTGTTGTGAGCCGTTTTTAACATTATTGTGGAGACATCTTAAGATTACAAACATTTTGTGTAATTGAAGCCAAGTTAGGGTTAGCGTGGGTCTTTATATTAGAAAAATCAATAAGGGCTTGAGCTGAGAAAGGTCACTGTGGATGAGCAGAGCTTATTCGTTATATTAGGTGTTTCATTGTGCAATATTCACAAGCCTTCTATCTAGCGTTCATCCAACGACTACTATAGGAATGAGCGTTATTTTCCGTCATCCGTTCTTAAAATGGCGGTAAATGGACGTAGATGTGTTGTTAATACGCGCTTTATTTATTTATTTAATTAATTAATTTTTTTTTGGGGGGGGGCGGTGGGGGGGCGGTGGGGGGGGCATATATTATGGCTTAAGCAAGAAGCAAAAGTGTTAGTAACTTTTAATGTTGGATGGGACTTCCGATCTAATATAACCTGAAAGACTTAGTCTGAGTTTCAACGGAATGTGTCTCTCTAAGAAGATGGCCTGCAAGACAATAACAACAAGATGTGTTGTGGTTCCCGCAGAGCTGTAACGGTTTCTTCTTTCGTCGGCTCAGCACACAACAGAAACTGAATCATGACGTTTCAGTCTACACGTGACCTCCTTCACAAAACAAGAACAACAAAAACGGACAACGAAATGAAGATACAACTACACTGCAATTAATTCCCTGTACCCCACAATTCGCAGAAGACGCATCCAAATGTTTTCATTTCTTGTTTTAGTACCAAGAACCCTATTTTATACACTTCGCTTTACTGCAACTCTTAAACTGGAGCACAGGAAGATCTACCATTTTAGTCTTACCCCTACCCTTACCCTCTTAAATACGTCCAGTTTGATAGAACCTGCCAAGGAAACTTCCATTTCCATAACTTTAGGGGTGAACAGGATACTCAAATGTTAAAATGTGTTCTGGTTCACTGTTAGTAATGGCTATTGTTTTCCCTCGCCGAGTCAAAGGCGCACGACAGTTACAGAGTTCAAGTTGTCAGTGACTCATAGGTGATAGTTTGGCGACAGCATCGGTGAACCTAAACTATCCAGGCACCTACTCCACCTCTTCGCAGTGCCTATGGTAACAGATTAACTAACTTAGTCTGGCTCAACGGGTAGGGATGGAGAGAGAAGGCAACACGGTATTTAAAAACGCCATGCCGAAGACGGATGTATCGGGCTTGTAAATGTTAATTTTACTGTAAATAACAACACAGCGCATTTAGGCCCATTTGATGTCTTTTTAAGTGCGGGTGATGACAATGGATAGCTTGAGTTGGGATCGGTGAACCACAACTACCAAGGAAAGGAAAATGTTCCTTTTTAGTTATCTGGTTATAGCTAGCAAGCTTTTATTTTAGTCATTTGGTTAATGCAAGTAAGCAAGCTTTTATTTTAGTCATCTGGTTAATGCAAGTAAGCAAGCTTTTATTTTAGTCATTTGGTAAATGCAAGTAAGCAAGCATTTATTTTAGTCATTTGGTAAATGCAAGTAAGCAAGCATTTATTTTAGTCATTTGGTAAATGCAAGTAAGCAAGCTTTTATTTTAGTCATTTGGTTAATGCAAGTAAGCAAGCTTTTATTTTAGTGATTTGGTAAATGCAAGTAAGCAAGCTTTTATTTTAGTGATTTGGTAAATGCAAGTAAGCAAGCTTTTATTTTAGTCATTTGGTTAATGCAAGTAAGCAAGCTTTTATTTTAGTCATTTGGTTAATGCAAGTAAGCAAGCTTTTATTTTAGTCATTTGGTTAATGCAAGTAAGCAAGCTTTTATTTTAGACATTTGGTTAATGCAAGTAAGCAAGTTTTTATTTTAGTCATTTGGTAAATGCAAGTAAGCAAGCTTTTATTTTAGTCATTTGGTAAATGCAAGTAAGCAAGCTTTTATTTTAGTCATTTGGTTAATGCAAGTAAGCAAGCTTTTATTTTAGACATTTGGTTAATGCAAGTAAGCAAGCTTTTATTTTAGACATTTGGTTAATGCAAGTAAGCAAGCTTTTCTTTAAGACATTTGGTTAATGCAAGTAAGCAAGCTTTTATTTTAGTTATTTGGTTAATGCAAGTAAGCAAGCTTTTATTTTAGTTATTTGGTTAATGCAAGTAAGCAAGCTTTTATTTTAGTCATTTGGTAAATGCAAGTAAGCAAGCTTTTATTTTAGTTATTTGGTAAATGCAAGTAAGCAAGCTTTTATTTTAGTCATTTGGTAAATGCAGTAAGCAAGCATTTATTTTAGTCATTTGGTTAATGCAAGTAAGCAAGCTTTTCTTTAAGACATTTGGTTAATGCAAGTAAGCAAGCTTTTATTTTAGTCATTTGGTTAATGCAAGTAAGCAAGCTTTTATTTTAGTCATTTGGTTAATGCAAGTAAGCAAGCTTTTATTTTAGACATTTGGTTAATGCAAGTAAGCAAGCTTTTCTTTAAGACATTTGGTTAATGCAAGTAAGCAAGCTTTTCTTTAAGACATTTGGTTAATTCAAGTAAGCAAGCTTTTATTTTAGTCATTTGGTTAATGCAAGTAAGCAAGCTTTTTATTTTAGACATTTGGTTAATGCAAGTAGCAAGCTTTTCTTTAAGACATTTGGTTAATGCAAGTAAGCAAGCTTTTATTTTAGTTATTTGTTAATGCAAGTAAGCAAGCTTTTATTTTAGTTATTTGGTTAATGCAAGTAAGCAAGCTTTTATTTTAGTTATTTGGTTAATGCAAGTAAGCAAGCTTTTATTTTAGTTATTTGGTTAATGCAAGTAAGCAAGCTTTTATTTTAGTTATTTGGTTAATGCAAGTAAGCAAGCTTTTATTTTAGTTATTTGGTAAATGCAAGTAAGCAAGCTTTTATTTTAGTCATTTGGTTAATGCAAGTAAGCAAGCTTGTCTTTAAGACATTTGGTTAATGCAAGCAAACGAACTTTTCCCTCTCTGTTGTTACCTTCTCGAACCCAGTGCCTATCCCTCTCTCCAGCTTGGCGGACTGGCTAAACGGCAGGCTCATTTTGAATCCGTGTTCACGTTACTAGTGACTGAGCTCAGTAACCGCAACGATACTAACATTTCACAGCTTGTATCCGCTACAAAACGAAGTGAGGCGGCAGACAAAGAATAATAAAGTAATATACCAGAAAGAGAGACAGAAAATTCAAGTTTAAATTATGTTCCCATTCAAAAAAATAAGAATGATATAACGTGATGATAATATCCGTGCACAGTCCCGGACGCTCAAACCGTGACAGTTGAAATATTCCTCCAGCTTGTCTTGCCACTCATACCCACTGTGACCCTACTTCCAGGATAAATTCCATTCCCCCTTCCTCCTTTGAAACAGTAATCTTCATATTTTCAGATCTTAATTGTCTATCTCTTCGACAGCGAACTTTTTCTGTCTAAAAAGACTCGACTCAGGGGAAAAAGCAAAGATATGCTCATTTTAGCATCAACGATTTTCAGGGAAGTTCAAAGCTTTTTTGTTAATAATTTTGTCGCGCTTTCTTCATACCTTTGTTCACTTCTGGTGCATTATTTTGACAGAATGTTACGTTTGTCCGACCCAGATCGTAAATATTGATCTTCTGTCTGATTGTCCTCTTATTTCTTAGAACAAACAGAAAATAGAAATTGGTGGCTGATTTGATTTTTGAGTTTTTATTTTGTTGTTGTCTCTCATTATACTCAGCGCGCGTTCACATTTTCTATTTCGGCTCAATTTGCTTGTTTTTGCAAAAGCAATTAGAATTGAAAACTGATGTTCCCTTAAATGTTTAATATAGTTTCTGGTTTGCTGAAACTAATTCCTTGCTTTCTGTTACTACAATTCGATTATATTTGTTATTTCCTCTTTTATGATTGATTAATATGTTGTTTGGAAGACTTGTAATAATGCCGTCACTTAATTTGTCTTGACTAAAACGTCATTTCTTTACCTGACAGCCTGGAAGTTTCTTGTTCTGTAGCTTGTTTTCTTTATTTTATTCCGATGAATGTAGCCAATAATGGGAGTGGGGGAAGGGATATGGTGTCATTTGCTATATTCTTTCAATGACTGTCGATACATGTATTGGTGAAATGATCAGCACAACACCAGCCCGTTATTCCTTCAAGAAAAAATATTGTTGCTTCTCATTTGTCAGAAAAATACAAAATACAAATTTTCAGCTCCAGTGTTACGTGAGTCGTATTATATGGTTGTGGAACATGGAGAACTACAAAAATGACAATCATGAAGATTCAGAGCTTCATTAAATGGAGGCTTTTGCAGAATAAAAGGATGGAAATGACAGGACATAATCACTAATATAATTATGGAAAAGTGCCAGTAAAATACCAGTGGATAAAAGAGTTACAGCGGAGACTTTTTGCGCTGGATAGGACACACACTGCGGAAGCCAACTTAGAGCATTTCATTACACAAAAGGCCCTTTTTGGAATACACATGAGAAAAGACAAAAGAGGAAGACCAAGGAATTCTTGGAAAAGACAGATGGAAGCGGAGATGAAAATGATAGAGAAGACGTGGAATAATCTTAAAAGAATAGCAAGAAACAGAACGACTTGGAAGTGTTTGTTGAAGACCTATGCTCCACAGTGAGCTGAACGGTAAAAGAAGAATTGTCATAAACTTAGACATTCCTAGAGCCTTCGTTTAGAGGGGGAAAAATACGTCACAACTGAGATCCAAACACTAACCCCTTGCTCAGTAGGCAAGTGCATTAACTATTTTGTCACCAATGCTTTACCTTTGGTGTTCTGCGTCAATGTCGACACCCCACTCCCCCACACACGCCCAAAGTATTCACATGATTCTACACTAACTGTAGTGATAATTTTCAATTTGAGATTGTACCTAGTAAAATGTAATATGTCTATCGTACGCATGAAACCCACTGTGCATGAGTCGAAAAAGAGAAAGTAACCTTGAGTGATGCATTGAATGATACTTTGAGTGATGTTTCTTTTACCAGAATTCCAACACGATATAATTTATCCACTACTTTCTGCTGCTGTGTTCCTTTTCAAGATTTCCAACACAGTATGAGTTATCCTCTACTTTTTGCTGATGTGTTCTTTTTCAAGATTTCCAAAACAATATGATATATCCTCTACTTTCTGCTGCTGTGTTCACCAGATGAACACCACTCAGAGTCGTCCGCTCTATAAAACTCGATGTGTTGTGGTTTAAACTATATTATCTATGCCTTCCGACACACGCCATCCGACTTCAGCATGACTTATCTTGGGTATCGGATTGCCTTCCCTCTTGGATCCCTACTTTTTGAGCCAGACTAGTTAAACTGTTCTCTGGTCCATTAGAATGGTGCTTGATCATTTGTGGTTCATTGATCCTGTCTCAAATTCGGCCTACTTTCTTTTTCTTAGTACCCTACAGGACACCTGCTTTCATTTTTCCCATTTTTAACTGTTTGGTTTCTTTTGATCTAATTAAATCCTACCCGCCCTATTGTCTAATTATCTGTTAACCAGACTCGACGTAAATCCTGACCACCGTCGGTTTCCGCCATTTTTTTGCGATCTGTGTTGTGTTTTTCTTGCCTGGAATTATGTGCTTAATTTTTAAAGTTTGCTATACTTGATGAAGACTTTTGCCACAACGTTATAGTTTGTCTTGTTTTTTTCTTTTAGTTTAACTGGTCCATGCCATTATGTGTTTATTTTATCTAGATCCTGACTCAAGTAGACAGCTATAAGTCGCTGCCTGTTCGGTAACACACTTTGGGCTGATAGAACTTAACAGTTACTCTTCTCTACATTCTTCACCTGTTAACAGGGGTGGGATCATTCTGTCGTTGGTTTTCTGCCTAAGTTATCTACACCTTTCGGTCCGACACATTCGTTTTCAGCATGACCATTTTCTGTCAATTTTTGGTATTTCATAAAACACTACTATTTTGATGACCATTGTATAATATTTAAATCTAAATTCCACATAAACTTATAAAAATAACCAGGACTGCTTACTCAACATATAAATATGTTTATTTTTCTTCAAGGTTCCACTTTTCTTGTATTGTATTGAAAAAAAATGTGATGACAGAACTACGACCGTTTTCTCAAGGACATGGTTGCATGGTTTTTACAGTAGGCGGGGAAAGATTACAGTAGGCGGGGAAAGATTACAGTAGGCGGGGAAAGATTACAGTAGGCGGGGAAAGATTACAGTAGGCGGGGAAAGATTACTGTAGGCGGGGAAAGATTACAGTAGGCGGAAGAAAATACGTCGGGAATTGAGGTTTCTATGTCGAGAGTCTAAGTTGAGAGCCAGTCTTAACATATGGATGTGAATCATGGACAATAGGACAATAGACAAGAACATCACTGGAGTCTGTAGAAATGTGGTTTTACAGAAGAATGTTGAGAATACCATGGACAGCTAAGAAGAGTAATCAAAACGTTCTGAAAGAGGCCAAAGCAAAAGAGAGCTAATTTCCAATAGGCCAAAAAAGATTATTGTTTCTTCTTATATGTAATGAGAAGTTGGAATATATTGTAACAACTGGGAAAATTGAGGGATGAAGAGATAGAGGGAAGCAAAGAGAAAAGATACAAGACAGCTTAAGAGAATGGCTTGGCAGAAGGTCAACAACAGAAATGATAAATAACTGTCGAGATCAAAAGTTGTGGAGAGACATGATCACCTACGGCAGCAGGCTTGGTACTTGCTAATGATGATCGCTGTATATCATATTTGCGTTTTTTTTGGTTCTGTTTGTTGTATCTGTATATGTTGTGCCTAGACCTTTTTATTTAAACCTGCATATGGTATATGTTGTTGTATCTGCTTACTTATGTACACATTTAGATATGTATTTATGTGTATTTGTGAGCGTCTTATTTAGTGGGTGGGTGAGCAAACCAAAATGTGAGTGAATGTGACAGTAAGTGCCCATGTTAGTGAGTGTGTGAATACGTGAGTGTCTGAGTGAGTGGGTGGGTGAGCAAATCAAAATGTGAGTGAATGTGACAATAAGTGCCCATGTTAGTGAGTGTGTGAATACGTGAGTGTCTGAGTGAGTGGCTGGTGGGTGAGCAAATCAAAATGTGAGTGAATGTGCCAGTAAGTGCCCATATTAGTGAGTGTATGAATACGTGAGTGTCTGAGTGAGTGGGTGGGTGGGTGAGCAAATCAAAATGTGAGTGAATGTGCCAGTAAGTGCCCATGTTAGTGAGTGTGTAAATACGTGAGTGTCTGAGTGAGTGGGTGGTGAGCAAATCAAAATATGAGTGAATGTGCCAGTAAGTGCCCATGTTAGTGAGTGTGTGAATACGTGAGTGTCTGAGTGAGTGGGTGGGTGAGCAAATCAAAATATGAGTGAATGTGCCAGTAAGTGCCCATGTTAGTGAGTGTGTGAATACGTGAGTGTCTGAGTGAGTGGGTGGGTGAGCAAATCAAAATGTGAGTGATTGTGTCATTATGTGCCCATGTTAGTGAGTGTATGAATACGTGAGTGTCTGAGTGAGTAAGAAAACCAAAATGTGAGTGATTGTGCCATTAAGTGCCCATGTTAGTGAATGTGTGAATACGTGAGTGCGTAAGTGAGTAAACCAAAATGTGAGTGATTGTGACATTAAGTGACCATGTTAGTGAGTATTTGTGAACGAATGAGTAGGTGAGTGGTTACAAAAATAAGTATATGAGTAAAGAGATAAATGTGTGAGTAAATTGGCATGTGAGTGAGTGCAAGATCGAGTTTGTGTGTTCGGGAATGATACTCCAACTGTGTCCAAATCTAAACAGAGTTAAAACTAGCGGCTGCTGACTTTCATAAGTCACGGCTGTAGGAACAGACCGATAAAAGTTGCTTATTCGTTCACCCATAACAGTTCCGTCTTTTGTGCTCGTGATGGATGAGACGAGGGTTATAATTTACGAGGGCGTGTGTTGTGGACCGTTTAGTTTACAGACTCCCCTGCCATTTTTTCTGGCCGCACGTGAAATAAAAGATATGATATTTGATTAGTTGGGTAGCGCTTCTGTGCATGGTACCTAAATAAGAGGTTCGTTCCGTAGACTTTTCCAGACCACCCATTTTGAAAAAGAAATATAAAAAAAGTAACAGAATTAATAGGTGGTTTAACTTGAAGATTGTGCGTAGATAATTACTGGGAAGAAAGACATGAGTTGTTCTTCACCGGATTGTGCGTCTTTTGCAGAAAGTGCAGAAAGTGACACTCACACAGCCGGTGTAAAAGAATCATTTTTGGGGGAAAGAGATATGTGTACAACGCTCAGAAAAAAAATGTAACAAACAATCAACAACAGAGAGAAAAGAAAAACAACAAAAAGCAATAGGCAGCTCGAAGCAGGATCAAACCTGTACATCTCGACATAGCGCTTTGCCACACGAGACATGTGTTACGGTTCACTGCCAGCTACGCAACCTAGTCTTTTCTTTTCATCCTGAAAATATCTCATTCCATAGCCATATTTCCCACTTCTGCTGTTCTCATGTTCAATATCTTTTTGATGCCTTGAGGCTACCTTCTTCTTATTCTGCTCTTAGCTCATCGTCCTGGAATCTTGTCTTCCAGTATAGTTCTTTCACGCCCTTTGTGTTCTATTTTTTTTGTCCGCAGTATTTTAATTCACCATGTAACATGTTCATAAGCCAGTTCTTGTCAACACTTTAATGGTTCAATGTTTCCTTCAGTTCTTGTTAACACTTTAATGGTTCAATGTTTCCTTCAGTTCTTGTTAACACTTTGATGGTTCAATGTTTCCTTCAGTTCTTGTCAAAACTTTAGGGTTCAATGTTTCCTTCACTTCTTGTTAACACTTTAATGGTTCAATGTTTCCTTCAGTTCTTGTTAACACTTTAATGGTTCAATGTTTCCTTCAATTCTTGTCAACACTTTAATGGTTCAATGTTTCCTTCAGCTCTTGTCAACACTTTAATGGTTCAATGTTCCCTCCAGTTCTTGTTAACACTTTAATGGTTCAATGTTTCCTTCAGTTCTTGTTAACACTTTAATGGTTCAATGTTTCCTTCAGTTCTTGTCAACACTTTAATGGTTCAATGTTTCTTCACTGCCTAGCCAACTACACTCAATCTTCATTGCTTAACCAACTACACTCAATCTGCATTGCCTAACCAACTACCCTCAATCTTCATTGCCTAACCAACTACACTCAATCTTCATTGCCTAACCAACTACACTCAATCTTGATTGTCTAACCAACTACACTCAATCTTCATTGCCTAGCCAACTACACTCAATCTTCATTGCCTAGCCAACTACACTCAATCTTCACTGCCTAACCAACTACACTCAGTCTTCATTGCCTAGCCAACTACACTAAGTCTTCATTGCCTAGTCAACTACACTCAATCTTCATTGCCTAGGCAACTACACTCAATCTTCACTGCATAGCCAACTACACTCAATCTTCATTGCCTAGGCAACTACACTCAATCTTCACTGCCTAGCCAACTACACTCAATCTTCACTGCATAGCCAACTACACTCAATCTTCATTGCCTAGGCAACTACACTCAATCTTCATTGCCTAGGCAACTACACTCAATCTTCATTGCCTAGCCAACTACACTCAATCTTCACTGCATAGCCAACTACACTCAATCTTCATTGCCTAGGCAACTACACTCAATCTTCACTGCCTAGCCAACTACACTCAATCTTCATTGCCAAACCAACTACACTCAATCTTCATTGCCTAGGCAACTACACTCAATCTTCATTGCCTAGGCAACTACACTCAATCTTCATTGCCTAGGCAACTACACTCAATCTTCATTGCCTAGTCAACTACACTCAATCTGCATTGCCTAGCCAACTACTCTCTTTCCAACTACAGGTTTATTTTTCGTCTTCTATTTTCTTTTCATCTTCTCACATAATCTCTCTGTCGTGGACTTCTCTCATCATGATATCTGCCCTCGCCCGGCAGTAGCTAACCACAAGAAACTAAACCACACGACCGCATTCACGAAACAAATCTCGTGAACAACCGGTTGTTGAGGCCGGTAATCCATGAACCGAGCGCCGCTCGAGAGATGAGCCGATAGTTGAGTGTACCCGGCCTTGATCTGTGCGGCTTTGGAGACGTGGGTGGGGGGGGGGGGTGGTTATAAGAGGATAATAAAGAATATGTGGCTAACGGATGCGAATGGAGTGTGGGAAATTCTCCAGGACGGACATTCAACAATTTCCTGCGAGAGCGCATGGCAAGACAGAAGGGCTAATTTGAGAGAAATTTGTTGGTGCTGGTGTGGATGTTGGAGATGGTGACGATTAAAGGTCACATATTTTTTACCGTAATTCTCCTATTTTCTGTGGGAGGATTTGGGGTTTGGGTTTTTTTTTTGGCCGGGTGGTTGGAGAGGGGGGATGGGTGGATTTTCAGTTGGGGAGCTAGATAATAAAGAAAATGACATGTGCCACAATGACATGTCCCATTTCAGCCTCACGTACGTCAACAACTTGATTTCACTTTCAAGAGAACGCAACATTTTAACCTTTCGGGAAATGAAACCTTCATCCACCTTATTGTAAAAGAACCGAAAGGGCCCCTCATCCACCTTATTGTAAAAGAACCGAAAGGGCCCCTCATCCACCTTATTGTAAAAGAACCGAAAGGGCCCCTCATCCACCTTATTGTAAAAGAACCGAAAGGGCCCATCATCCACCTTATTGTAAAAGAACCGAAAGGGCCCCTCATCCACCTTATTGTAAAAGAACTTAAAGGGCCCCTCATCCACCTTATTGTAAAGAACTTAAAGGGCCCCTCATCCACCTTATTGTAAAAGAACCGAAAGGGCCCCTCATCCACCTTATTGTAAAAGAACTTAAAGGGCCCCTCATCCACCTTATTGTAAAAGAACCGAAAGGGCCCCTCATCCACCTTATTGTAAAAGAACTTAAAGGGCCCCTCATCCACCTTATTGTAAAAGAACTTAAAGGGCCCCTCATTCACCTTATTGTAAAAGAACCTAAAGGGCCCCTCATCCACCTTATTGTAAAAGAAACTAAAGGGCCCCTCATCCACCTTATTGTAAAGAACTAAAGGGCCCCTCATCCACCTTATTGTAAAAGAACCTAAAGGGCCCCTTATCCCACTTATTGTAAAAGAACCTAAAGGGCCCCTCATCCACCTTATTGTAAAAGAACCTAAAGGGCCCCTCATCCACTTTATTGTAAAAGAACCTAAAGGGCCCCTTATCCACCTTATTGTAAAAGAACCGAAAGGGCCCCTCATCCACCTTATTGTAAAAGAACCTAAAGGACCCCTCATCCACCTTATTGTAAAGAACCTAAAGGACCCCTCATCCACCTTATTCTAAAAGAACCTAAAGGACCCCTCATCCACCTTATTGTAAAAGAACCTAAAGGACCCCTCATCCACCTTATTGTAAAAGAACCTAAAGGACCCCTTATCCACCTTATTGTAAAAGAACCGAAAGGGCCCTTATCCACCTTATTGTAAAAGAACCTAAAGGGCCCCTTATCCACCTTATTGTAAAAGAACCGAAAGGGCCCCTCATCCACCTTATTGTAAAAGAACCTAAAGGACCCCTCATCCACCTCATTGTAAAAGAACCTAAAGGACCCCTCATCCACCTTATTGTAAAAGAACCTAAAGGACCCCTCATCCACCTTATTGTAAAAGAACCTAAAGGGCCCCTCATCCACCTTATTGTAAAAGAACCTAAAGGGCCCCTCATCCACCTTATTGTAAAAGAACCTAAAGGACCCTCATCCACCTTACTGTAAAAGAACCTAAAGGGCCCCTCATCCACCTTATTGTAAAAGACCTAAAGGGCCCCTTATCCACCTTATTGTAAAAGAACCGAAAGGGCCCCTCATCCACCTTATTGTAAAAGAACCTAAAGGGCCCTTATCCACCTTATTGTAAAAGAACCTAAAGGACCCCTCATCCACCTTATTGTAAAAGAACCGAAAGGGCCCTTATCCACCTTATTGTAAAAGAACCTAAAGGACCCCTTATCCACCTTATTGTAAAGAACCGAAAGGGCCCTTATCCACCTTATTGTAAAAGAACCTAAAGGCCCTTATCCACCTTATTGTAAAAGAACCTAAAGGACCCCTCATCCACCTTATTGTAAAAGAACCTAAAGGGCCCTTATCCACCTTATTGTAAAAGAACCTAAAGGGCCCTCATCCACCTTATTGTAAAAGAACCTAAAGGACCCCTCATCCACCTTATTGTAAAAGAACCTAAAGGGCCCCTCATCCACCTTATTGTAAAAGAACCAAAAGGGCCCCTCATCCACCTTATTGTAAAAGAACCTAAAGGCCCCTCATCCACCTTATTGTAAAAGAACTTAAAGGGCCCCTCATCCACCTTATTGTAAAAGAACCTAAAGGGCCCCTCATCCACCTTATTGTAAAAGAACCTAAAGGGCCCCTCATCCACCTTATTGTAAAAGAACCTAAAGGGCCCCTCATCCACCTTATTGTAAAAGAACTTAAAGGGCCCCTCATCCACCTTATTGTAAAAGAACTTAAAGGGCCCCTCATCCACCTTATTGTAAAAGACCTAAAGGACCCCTCATCCACCTTATTGTAAAAGAACCTAAAGGGCCCCTCATCCACCTTATTGTAAAAGAACTTAAAGGGCCCCTCATCCCCTTATTGTAAAAGAACCGAAAGGCCCCTCATCCACCTTATTGTAAAAGAACTTAAAGGGCCCCTCATCCACCTTATTGTAAAAGAACCTAAAGGACCCCTCATCCACCTTATTGTAAAAGAACCTAAAGGGCCCTCATCCACCTTATTGTAAAAGAACCGAAAGGACCCCTCATCCACCTTATTGTAAAAGAACCTAAAGGGCCCCTCATCCACCTTATTGTAAAAGAACTTAAAGGGCCCCTCATCCCACTTATTGTAAAAGAACCTAACGGGCCCCTCATCCACCTTATTGTAAAGAACCTAAAGGGCCCCTCGGCCTCTTGATGTTCTTTACGATGACAGGACGACCACAACTGCCTTTACACCGACAATCATATTTGTATATGTTATTTATATGAATAAATAAATTTCAGTCAATTTCAGCATATACGATTTCGTCTCGACACATCAGTCTTCCAAGTGGCTACGTTGTTAATTGTGTAGCAATTCTACCCAAGTATCGATCAATATGGCACTCTCTTTTTCAACCTTTTTTCGAAAAGAGTTCTTATTTGATATGTGCAGAGTGCACGTGAGATTTTCTATTTTTCGCCTTCATTGTGAGTGCTAGACTTCCTGGAGACCAGGGGAACTAAACTCAGCGACAAACCACGGATTCTAAGCGAAAATCCCAAAGTACTGCACTTTTAAAGGATTCAAACCTGGGGCCTTTGTGTCCAGAGACTGACGTTTTACCTCTAGACCACGTATATACCTTTCTGAGTAGAGAGAAAGTTTTAGTTTCATATATAAATTCAAAAAATATTTAAAAAATAAAAATATATATATAAATTCAAAAGCACATTACGTGTATCGTACTCAGTTAGTAGCACCAAACGTATGTCATGTACTTATGGACCTTTCTATGTTAGTCACAAATTGGTGGCAGTACTCAAAGTAATACTTGTATGTCATTAGTCATAACCTCATTAATCTACATATGACATCTAATCAGGCAGTGACACGCCATTAACGATATCGCCAGTTGTTACTGGTTAAACCCACTGTTCATTTACCTTCCCTATATGTCACTAGAAAGGTTTCTAGCACTTTTGTAAACGTCATATCGGGATTATTAGACCAACAGCTGGTGCACAATATCAATAAAATATTAAGGGTATGTACATAAAAAAAAAAAAAAAACAGAAGGCGGTGAGACATGAAGAACAAGTAAAATGACAATCATGAAGATTCAGAGCTTCATTAAATGGACGCTTGCGCAGAATAAAAGGATGGAAATGACAGGACAAAATCACAAATATAATTATGGAAAGTGCCAGTAAAATACCAGTGGCTAAAAGAGTTACAGCGAAGACTTTTGCGCTGGATAGGACACACACTGTGGACGCCAACTGAGAGTATTACATAACAGGCCCTTTTTAGAATCCCCATGAAAAAGGAAACAGAGGAAGAGCAATGTATTCTTGGATAAGAGAGAAGCGGAGATGAAAATGATGGGAGTGATCTTTAAAGAGTGGCAAGAAACAGAACGGCTTGGAAAGTGTTTGTTGAAGATCTATGCTGCATAGGGAGCTAAATGTGTTTGTTGAAGATATATGCTGCATAGGGAGCTGAAAGTGTTTGTTGAAGATCTATGCTGCATAGGGAGCTGAAAGTGTTTGTTGAAGATATATGCTGCATAGGGAGCTGAAAGTGTTTGTTGAAGATCTATGCTGCATAGGGAGCTGAAAGTGTTTTGTTGAAGACCTATGCTGCATAGGGAGCTGAAAGTGTTTGTTGAAGATATATGCTGCATAGGGAGCTGAAAGTGTTTGTTGAAGATATATGCTGCAAAGGGAGCTAAATTTGTTTTGTTGAAGACCTATGCTGCATAGGGAACTGAAAGTGTTTGTTGAAAACCTATGCTGCATAGGGAACTGAAAGTGTTTGTTAAAAACCTATGCTGCACAGGGAGCTGAATGTGTTTGTTGAAAACCTATGCTGCATAGGGAGCTGAAAGTGTTTGTTGAAGACCTATGCTGCATAGGGAACTGAAAGTGTTTGTTGAAGACCTATGCTGTATAGGGAGCTGAAAGTGTTTGTTGAAGACCTATGCTGTATAGGGAGCTGAAAGTGTTTGTTGAAGACCTATGCTGCATAGGGAGCTGAAAGTGTTTGTTGAAGACCTATGCTGTATAGGGAGCTGAAAGTTTTTGTTGAAGATCTATGCTGCATAGGGAGCTGAAAGTGTTTGTTGAAGATATATGCTGCATAGGGAGCTGAAAGTGTTTGTTGAAGACCTATGCTGTATAGGGAGCTGAAAGTGTTTGTTGAAGATATATGCTGCACAGGGAGCTGAAAGTGATTATAGAAGATCTATGCTGCAAAGGGTGCTAAATGTGTTTGTCGAAGATCTATGCTGCATAGGGAGCTGAATGTGTTTGTTGAAGATCTATGCTGCATAGGGAGCTGAATGTGTTTGTTGAAGATCTATGCTGCATAGGGAGCTGAATGGTTTGTTGAAGATCTATGCTGCATAGAGAGCTGAATGTGTTTTTTTGAAGATCTATGCTGCACAGGGAGTTGAAAGTGTTTGTTGAAGACCTATGCTGTATAGGGAGCTGAAAGTGTTTGTTGAAGACCTATGCTGTATAGGGAACTGAAAGTGTTTGTTGAAGACCTATGCTGCATAGGGAGCTGAATGTGTTTGTTGAAGACCTATGCTGCATAGGGAGCTGAATGTGTTTGTTGAAGATCTATGCTGCATAGGGAGCTGAATGTGTTTTTTGAAGATCTATGCTGCACAGGGAGTTGAAAGTGTTTGTTGAAGACCTATGCTGTATAGGGAGCTGAAGGTGTTTGTTGAAGATATATGCTGCACAGGGAGCTGAAAGTGTTTGTTGAAGATATATGCTGCACAGGGAGCTGAAAGTGATTATAGAAGATCTATGCTGCAAAGGGTGCTAAATGTGTTTGTCGAAGATCTATGCTGCATAGGAGCTGAATGTGTTTGTTGAAGATCTATGCTGCATAGGGAGCTGAATGTGTTTTTTGAAGATCTATGCTGCACAGGGAGTTGAAAGTGTTTGTTGAAGACCTATGCTGTATAGGGAGCTGAAGGTGTTTGTTGAAGATATATGCTGCACAGGGAGCTGAAAGTGTTTGTTGAAGATCTATGCTGCACAGGAAGTTCAAAGGTAAAAGAAGAAGATGGATAAAAAAAAATTGGCGAAAAAAAAGAATAAATACGATGGAAAACAATTGGTTACATTTACATATATAAGTAGGAGAGTATTCATGATTTTAAACAATATTTTTAAAAATAAATAGCAAACTGTTAAGATAAGAAATAATTATTAGATAGATAATTAGAAAATTAGTTAGATAAGAAGAAATAATTATTACAGAAATAAGTATAAAACTATTTTTTTTAAAAATAATCTTAAAGGAATAAATAGAAATTTAATTTTTAAAATTACATAAATGATT
This sequence comes from Megaustenia siamemsis, assembly GCA_032433765.1. Taxonomy (NCBI): domain Eukaryota; kingdom Metazoa; phylum Mollusca; class Gastropoda; order Stylommatophora; family Ariophantidae; genus Megaustenia; species Megaustenia siamemsis. The sequence continues at coordinate 16,711,192 of JAVIAB010000160.1, read as the reverse complement.
TTATAGAAATAAATAAACTTTGAAATATAAAAAAGTAAAGAAAATCTTAGAGAATATTTATAGAACATCTTTAATAAGAAAATTAACAACATAATAGAAAACAGTAAACTATGAATATTGGAGATAAACTATGAAATTATTTACATATTTTAAGAGTATTTATCAGAAAACTATTTTTAAAATATAATATTAGTTTCAGTTTAATTCAGTCGACAGGACATCTTCATTTCACAACGGACAACTCACTAGTGTGAAGTACCCCTCCTCAACACTTTTTCCAGATGAAGCACTCCCACCGCATTTTAGCAAAAGCATTGAAGTTGGCCTCAGCTTAGATGCACGTACTCAGTAGCACCAGCGAAGACCATGTTTCCAACCTCCTTAGTTATATCTTATAACATGCGTGTCAGGTGACAGTGCCTCTGTTCTTTTCTTCCCTCAATGATGTCCCTAGTCCCAGTAGTAACACGGGGGGGGGGGGGGGCGGGGGGTATATATTAATGAAACATCTAAAGGGAGTCAATATATGGGCACATCACCAACACCAGAAAATAAACTGGAAACCCGTTATTTTCTTTTTAAATAGGAGAAGCAGCTAAAAACTAATAACAGTGAGAAAATTAGAGGAGCAGCTGGCCCGGGTTTGCCCTTCCTCTAGGAACCTCTGTTTACTTCAACTTTAATTAACCTGTTTCTGAAATCACTTTCTGAAGAGAGAGTAGAGTCTTTGTCAAGTCTGGTCCAATATTCCTAACGCCATGATTCATTTCTTTCTTTCTCTCTTTCTCTCTCTCTCTCGCTCTCTCTCTCTCTCTCTCTCTCTCTCTCTCTTTCTTTCTTTCTTTCTTTCATTCTAGCGTCCACCCACTGACTGATTACTAAAGAAATAGATGTTTGTTTTTGTCATGCGTCCTTAAAAGTTGGCATAGGTGTGTTGTGTTGTGGTTCATTTGCACTTTTGGCCATAAACATCCGAATTCAGCACATACATTTTAAATTCGGGATTGCCTTCCGTCGTCAATACTTACTCGCTTGGCCAAACCGGAAAATCTGTTTCCTGTCGAACCGATGGGATTGAAGCAGGGTCTCGACTGCCTCTGTTGTTCGACTATCCTAATGCAGTCATTTATATGTCGCTGACTTCACTCAGCTCAACTGCTGGAGGGCGTCTTGCGCCCCTCCCCCACCACCCCTACCACACCAATCAGCTCTGTCACTGACTTATTTCTTGCGTGCTTGCGTTCGTCTGATGACTAAAGGAGTACACCTCTTCGTCATCCGCCCTTAAAAGCACGTTAAGTTGGCGAGTCTGCGTTGTGTCGTGGTTTGCAGTATATATATATATATATGATATTTGCGCCTTCCGGCCCAACACACCCGACTTCAGCACGATATTTTTGAGCACCGGGTTGTCTTCCCTCTTCGATCCCTTCTCGCTTGGCCAGACTAGACATGTTAATATATTACTGCCAGCACCACGAAGAGGTGGAGCAGGGTCTCGATGGTTCTGGTTCACCGATCCTGGCGCAAGCCATCAGCTGTTAGTCGGCTGATAATTTCCAGCTCTGCTGCTGTGAGGCGCGCCCTCGTCTCCACTGACTGCTGTCAATACACTCATCCCCCCATAAAACACACAGCAACAAACAAACAAATATGCTACACGCTGATGATATATGCAATGAGACCGCCGCAATTCAAACAATCTTGCCAGGATTTTCTTTCGGCTTAATCCCCCATGAATAAAAAAAGCCTCCTCATGTCAAAAATGTACAGTGTGGTCCAAATGCCTTAAAGATCACGTGTTGTATAGACCTGACTCCAGTTGAAGCGTCACCTGAACGAAATCAAAGAACAAAATATTTGTTATAACCACAGGTGTCTATGAACGGGGCAGACAAAGAATATTCTTTAATTCTCTCTGAAATCACTACGCGCACATGCTAGTATTAAATATCAGGCAGGTGCAAGCAGAGGTGTGAAGTAGTCGATCTTGAAGTGATTAAAAATGAAAACACGACTGTCTGCTCATTATAATAATAAACATAATAATAATAATAAAATTTTAATAATAATGATAATAATAATAAGATATAATGATACAATAACGGGATAATGATGATAGTGGGGGCCTCTGGTTGAGAAAACCACCCGATGGGCTACCGACGTCTGGACAACCCGTGTTCGATTCCCGCTGAAGCAGTTTGTGAATTGTACTCGTGGTTGGAAAAAAAAATCCCGCGGTCGACCCAGCCGCTAGCAGAAATGTGTATCAGAGTATTACTCTGGGAAAGTGAGGAATGCCGCCTCGCATTGTGAGTTTCGATGCTTGAGGCAACACTATCCAGAAGTCTCTGAACACTTGTGGATAGGCGGCCGAGTAGGTGAAACTGGCGTGCTAAGACGTTGATTCAAGTCTTGTACTTCACCCTTAAACTTTAATGATGATAATAATAGTTTGAGCTTAGTTTAGTTTAGTCGACGGATCGACGGATCGGCCTCATTGCACATCGAACATTTTCATAAGTGCACCGACCCGGTATGTCCCTCTGTGTGTGGAGACTGATGACTCAAGTTCTGTGTTGACTACTTATCCCTCAGTGTGTGAAGACTGATGATTCAAGTTCTGTGTTGACTACTTATCCCTCAGTGTGTGAAGACTGATGATTCAAGTTCTGTGTTGACTACTTATCCCTCAGTGTGTGAAGACTGATGATTCAAGTTCTGTGTTGACTACTTATCCCTCAGTGTGTGAAGACTGATGATTCAAGTTCTGTGTTGACTACTTATCCCTCAGTGTGTGAAGACTGATGACTCAAGTTCTGTGTTGACTACTTATCCCTCAGTGTGTGGAGACTGATGACTCAAGTTCTGTGTTGACTACTTATCCCTCAGTGTGTGAAGACTGATGATTCAAGTTCTGTGTTGACTACTTATCCCTCAGTGTGTGAAGACTGATGACTCAAGTTCTGTGTTGACTACTTATCCCTCAGTGTGTGAAGACTGATGACTCAAGTTCTGTGTTGACTACTTATCCCTCAGTGTGTGGAAACTGATGACTTCAGTATTGATTTGTTATCCTTCAGTGGGGGAAACTGATGACTTCAGTATTGATTTGTTACCCCTCAGTGTGTGGAAACTGATGACTTCAGTATTGATTTGTTATCCCTCAGTGTGTGGAAACTGATGACTTCAGTATTGATTTGTTATCCTTTAGTGTGTGGAAACTGATGACTCCAGTTCTGTGTTGATTTGTTATCCCTCAGTGTATCCATTCGCAACGCTCCTTTCTGGCATGCCCAAGTTTGATCTCCTGTTCGTGCAGTCTGACATTTGTTGTAGATTCATGATCATTAGTGAACAATCAGCGCACCGTGCCTCTCTCAGGGCATTCAGAATGTCAGTCCGGTCCAATGCACGTCCTCCATGCACGCTAGCTGTTCCAGCTCATTCGTTTACTCTCACACCGGAGTGTTCATAATAATAAACCCACCTCCCTTATAGAGAAACTCTGAATCACTGAAACAGACAGCAGCCTTCATCTCCAGAGAGTCCAGAATCTTAGTCTGAATGTGCCATTGATTGCAGAGAAGAACAAGAATCTCAATAACATAGTCGATGCCTCCGTCCTTGTCTTTCTTAGGGAATAGACAAAAAATTGCGGTTCTGCGCTGAAGCTGGTAGCAGGAGCAACTAGAATTATCCCCATAAAATCTTGCCTTTCTTATCAGTGTTCTTCATAGGGTCTTTCAAGGTCTGCCTCTTTATTCTTCTTCCTTGTGTTTCTTAAGAAGAGCTTCTGGAATTGGAATTCTCTTGTTATCTCTTCTTACCATAAATCAACATATGCCCACCGTCTTTATTGTTTCCAACTTTTAGTTGGTTGCACTGCTTTTTACTTTATTTCTGCGGAAATCTTGAATTAATTCCTTTGTGTAGAAAGTATTTTCTTCGGACATTTTGTTCATTCAGAGGGAAGGGCTTAGAGTGTTACGTTTGATATTGATGGTTATCAGTCCTGTTAACATTAATGTATATATATATATATATATATAGATAGATATATATATATATATATATGTACATGAAATCGCGAATCAACCACTATCATCTTCAGTAATCAGGAAAAGACGATGATCATATGGTGGACATGTGATGAGAAGAGATAATAACCGAATAGAAAAGCAAGCCCTCATGTGGGAAACAACAGGTAAGAGGAAAAGAGGAAGACCCAGAGAGACACACTGAGAAGAACATTGCTGAGAGAGGCAAGAGCAGCAGGAATCGGCTCCCTCAATGAGATAGAGCTGTTTGCATAAAACAGAGACAAATGGCGAGATTTGATACACGATCTTTACAAGGAACTGAAAACTGCTAGAATAAAAATTTAGATAAGAGAAGTAGTATCTGGATCTATGCACTATGGACCGGCTACGGCTCGAAAGGTCAATATATATATTTTATAACCGTTTTTGCCTATTCTCTTTCTATTGTCAAATTCCTCAGGAAATGCCCAGCACTTAAATGGGAAGGTGTTTTTATTCTGCGGGATAGCCCAAAGAAGTTAAATACGCTCTTAGTGTTTTTATGTAATTTTATTTTGGGTGGGGGGATGGAGAGAGCGTATTACTGTCCACATTCTCCAAAATTCTGCCGATGGTTAAAAAGAAAATATAGTCACTATCATCATGTTTCCTGTACAGCAATCTCGTGGAGTGACTTGTATTATCGTTTTTTTTTTTCTTTAATGACTCATTTGCCACCTCTCAATCCTCGTCCCCACTACTCGTTTCGCTGTTGCCTCTTTCATCACATTTTCTCACTAATTATTCCACTATTTTACACCACTTTTCGCTGCTCATTTAATCTCATTTATCACTCTCTTGCTACTTCTTTCTTTTGTGTATTTACTCTCCTCGTATTTACCTCTCCTCACTATCCATTGTGTCTCCTCTCTCTAATACATTGCCCTCACTCATAGCTCTTTTGCCTCTACTCACTATCCATTGTGTCTCCTCTATCTAATACATTACCCTCACTCATAGCTCTTTTGCCTCTACTCACTACCCATTGTGTCTCCTCTCTCTAATACATTGCCCTCACTCATAGCTCTTTTATCTCTCCTCACCATCCATTGTGTCTCCTCTCTCTAATACATTACCCTCACTCATAGCTCTTTTGCCTCTACTCACTATCCATTGTGTCTCCTCTCTCTAATACATTACCCTCACTCATAGCTCTTTTGCCTCTACTCACTATCCATTGTGTCTCCTCTCTCTAATACATTGCCCTCACTCATAGCTCTTTTACCTCTCCTCACCATCCATTGTGTCTCCTCTCTCTAATACATTACCCTCACTCATAGCTCTTTTGCCTCTACTCACTATCCATTGTGTCTCCTCTCTCTAATACATTGCCCTCACTCATAGCTCTTTTACCTCTCCTCACTATCCATTGTGTCTCCTCTCTCTAATACATTACCCTCACTCATAGCTCTTTTGCCTCTCCTCACCATCCATTGTGTCTCCTCTCTCTAATACATTACCCTCACTCATAGCTCTTTTGCCTCTACTCACTATCCATTGTGTCTCCTCTCTCTAATACATTGCCCTCACTCATAGTTCTTTTGCCTCTCCTCACTATCCATTGTCTCCTCTCTCTAATACATTGCCCTCACTCATAGTTCTTTTGCTCTCCTCACTATCCATTGTGTCTCCTCTCTCTAATACATTACCCTCACTCATAGTTCTTTTGCCTCTCCTCACTATCCATTGTGTCTCCTCTCTCTAATACATTACCCTCACTCATAGCTCTTTTACCTCTCCTCACCATCCATTGTGTCTCCTCTCTCTAATACATTACCCTCACTCATAGCTCTTTTGCCTCTACTCACTATCCATTGTGTCTCCTCTCTCTAATACATTACCCTCACTCATAGCTCTTTTGCCTCTATTCACTATCCATTGTGTCTCCTCTCTCTAATACATTGCCCACACTCATAGCTCTTTTGCCTCTCCTCACCATCCATTGTGTCTCCTCTCTCTAATACATTGCCCTCACTCATAGCTCTTTTGCCTCTACTCACTATCCATTGTGTATCCTCTCTCTAATACATTACCCTCACTCATTGCTCTTTTGCCTCTACTCACTATCCATTGTGTCTCCTCTCGCTAATACATTACCCTCACTCATAGCTCTTTTGCCTCTACTCACTATCCATTGTGTCTCCTCTCTCTAATACATTACCCTCACTCATTGCTCTTTTGCCTCTACTCACTATCCATTGTGTCTCCTCTCTCTAATACATTACCCTCATTCATTGCTCTTTTGCCTCTACTCACTATCCATTGTGTCTCCTCTCTCTAATACATTGCCCTCACTCATAGCTCTTTTGCCTCTACTCACTATCCATTGTGTCTCCTCTCTCTAATGCATTGCCCTCACTCATAGCTCTTTTGCCTCTACTCACTATCCATTGTGTCGCCTCTCTCTAATACATTACCCTCACTCATAGCTCTTTTGCCTCTACTCACTATCCATTGTGTCTCCTCTCTCTAATACATTGCCCTCACTCATAGCTCTTTTGCCTCTACTCACTATCCATTGTGTTTCCTCTCTCTAATACATTGCCCTCACTCACAGCTCTTTTGCCTCTGTTCACTACACATTATGACTCTTATCCGTACCCGTTTACCTCTTCTTTCTAATCACATCATTAGCAAAATCAGACATAGGAAACAGAGCACCCCTCGTAGGAGGCAGGGAAGATGGACGCAGCCTCCCTGGTGGAACGTAGATGTCGAGGAGGCTTGGCGAACAAACGGCCAAGACATGGCAGAAAGAATGGAAGAACACAACCTGAGCTCTTGAAGCGTCTGAACAGAAACGCGCATTCCCACCCACATTCGGAGGTTACGGGGAAATGAAAGAGCGGACAGGTTGCTAGCTGCGCTGTCGTTGAGAACGGCCAACCGATGGATTGGGCGGACATCATCAATGCTCTCCGAGATGTGGGAAGAGCACAGGATTTCGACAAATACAAATCCACGTCACTTCTTTGGATTATAGAGATGAGAGTTTAGATGGGCACAGCCAGAAATGAGAAACTTAGTGGCCGTGTAAGAAGACTTATCAATCAACACAGAACTGGAGTCTTCAGTCGCTTGACACTGTGGAACTTGCTGAGGAGGGGACATGAGTACCTATGGACATCTTCGGAGTGCAATGATGATGACCCCCATATAACTCAATAACTCTAATCGCATGTCTTTTTTTTTCAACTATTTTGCTCCACTGAGTACACATTGTTTTCTCCTTTCCTTTATTAATCTACCAGCCTTAAATGGGTACTGGATTTTTTTCTGGGAAAGTAAAGCAGCACGGGCGTAATACCGACCACATTACCCCAAAAATCATGTGCTGAAGGTCTGTAAAATATAGGGTCACTAACACCAGATTTCCCTATACGCCACTTGGCGTGACGGAGGTACTTTACTTTTTTTTTATTAATCTGACACTTTTTTAAGAACAATTATCTCTTTTTTACTATCCTTTTGTGTCTTCTGTCCACTGTTATGTCTCTTTTTTTTTAAATTGTGCGTCTCAATTAACACTATTTTTCATCTCCTTTTTACTGTTTTGACTTCTATCACTACACATGTTGCCCTCTTTTTACCCTTATTTTTAGTATTTTTCCTTTTCTCTCCACTATTTTTCCTGTTCTCGTTACACATTTGTTCCCTCTTAATTATTGCTTCTTTTCTCCACTATCTTGCCTGATTGTTACTCACTTTTTCCCTATCCTCTTTACTCTTTTCTCAACTTATCTTATGGTTCTTATTACTACTCTCATCTGTTCTCACTATATATTTGGTAGAGGTTTGGTGGTATAGAGGTACAATGTCTACCATTAGACTGCAATGCCTAAGATTCGAATCGCACAAAAGGACTGTGGAGTCTTTTCCGCTCAAATCCGTGATTCTCTTTGGTTCCCCCCCCCCACCCCCTTCACCAATTCATGAGAACGGGGACCTGATATCAAGCCCTCTTGGTTAATGTCGAAACAAGACTCCCTTTGTCCACTCTGCGCACGTAAAAACCTTTAGCATTTAAAAATAGAAATGAATGGGCTAAAATAGCCGCTGTTTAATGAGCAATCTATTCTGTAGATAACATATGAGCGTTGCTAAAAGGTGCAAATATTGCAACTCTCCCTGAGCTAGAGACACAATTCGCCTACATCCACTTAACAGGAGTACGCTGACGTAGACAGCATCTTTTGTCTTTTCTCCATATTAGCGCCTGGCCCTTCTTGCTACTATATATATATAAACGAAGTGAAGAACATGTGGCACAATATCAGCAAGGCAGTAAATTTAAATTTACTATGGAAAACATGTACATCTTCTGTTGAGCAACATACGGTTGTGAATCATGGACAATCTCTTTAACAGCATGGAAATAAATTGATTTACTCGAAACAAAATGCTACAAAATAATCTTAAGATACCTTGGATAATCAACAAGAACAACGAAGATATTAAAAGACAAACATTAAAAAGAACTGCAATATAAACACCATTCTACAGAGGAAATTAAAATAGTATGGCCACGTGAAAAGACAAAGCGGGGTGGAAAGAACAATAATTTAAGGCATGGTTAATGGGCTACTCATCAGGGGCAGACCAAGAAGGAGATTGTTTGAAGAAGACAGCAAGGACACTTTGAACATGACAACAGGAGTAGAGTGAGATCTGGTTAGAGACAGTGATTCTTTCAAACTGGCTGTGGTGAATGCAATGATCTGCAAAGGACATGTGACCTGATGATGATGACGATGACATATATCTATATATATATCATGTGTGTGTGTGTGGTGTGTGTGTGTGTGTGTGTGTGTGTGTGTGTGTGTGTATATATAAGTAAAGAGCCCCGTCACGCCAAGTGGCGTATAGGGAATATGGTGTTAGTGACCATAATTTTTACCGATCTTCCGCACATGATTTGTGGGGTAATGTGGTCGGTGTTACGCCCGTGTCGCTTTACTGGCCCAGAAAAAAAATCCGTTACCCATATTCAAGATTGATAAATCCGGAAGCCGTCGGTCAGGATCGAACCCGCGACCTCTTGTTCTTTGTAGTCCAGTTCCCTAACCACTGAGCTATCGCTTCTCTCTTGTGTTCTGCTCAATGTGTCAATAATCGCATTAAACCTAGAGCAAATTGATAATTTGCTATTACAATCATGAACACAGGCATTAAAAGTTCATTTTCGTGCGGTATCTTCATTCTAACAGGGGACGTAATTTCACCTGTTATTTTAGTACGCATTGTACACGAGAAGTTCATGGACATTAATGCCGCAGAGAATATAGCTATAAATCTTGTACACACCACGTCTACTGCCCTACAACAGATTTGCAACTCTGATTTATCTCGCTGAAAGTGTCTGGTTTCTTGTGTTGTCTATAATTCATTTTGTGCAATCTTTGCGTCTTTCTTTATTTTATAAAGCTTATATTGGCTATCTTTATTTCTTCTTTGTTGTGCTCTCACGTCTTTTTTTTTTTTTTTTTTTTTTTGTTTTTTGTTTTTGTTATTAACATCCATAACGTGGCCTTTCTTTCTGTCATTCTTGTTGATGGTCTGCTGTCTCTCTTATCCTTAATTCTCTGTAGTAAAGATGAATGAAGTGAACCTACCTTTGTATTTCTTATTTTCTATCATTCACAGAATTATTACATATGCACATATAAAGTTCTTGTGTGCCATTATCGGGAAAGAAAAATCGGTTGGGGATTTATTTATAATCAGCATCATCTTTATCATCATCTTGTGTCATACCGATTGGCGTAACCGATCATGTCCTTCCACAGTTTACCGTATCATTTCTGGTGTTAACTATTTTCCGTGCCATGACACCAAGCTATCTAGTATCTTCTCTCTTTGTAGTCCGCGATCTCTCCTTCCCTCTATTTTGCCAGTTATACCCAAGTACTCCAAATTTCAACCTCTCATGATGTGCCCGAAAAAACCGATCGTTTCTTTCTGATATTTGTTTTATGGCTCCCTATTTGTGTTGGCCTCTTTGGGAATGTCTATGTTGGTCTTTTTAGCCCTACAGGGAGGGAACACTAGACATTCTTCTGAGATATCCCATCTCTGTGCCCTCTTATCGACTTTTTACTTGTTTGTCTAGGAACTGCTTGGAGCATGTATAATGTTCTTTAATTATTCTTGTTTGTTTTGATTATTTTCAGAGACCTTGAGTTGGAGATGTTTGCATTAAATTTGTTTGTTAATCCACCGAAATGTGAGACATCTGTCCATGTTATTACATGATCACACTAATGAAGGTTACTAATGTTCAGTGTTTATTATGCTGAAGTCGGATGTGTTTGTGTGCCGAAAGTCACAAAGTCACGCAATCTGATGTAAGTTACTATTTAAAAAAAACAACAACATATCAACGCCTTTTTAACGTTCTTTTAAAATTGGGCGAGTAATAGGTGTTGGTAGATCGAAAGCGGGAAAAGGAAACAAACAAATATTTTCATTTTCTTGAATGCTTGACCGACACTACACAGCTTCGTCCTCCGCACGTTAGGGACGTTAAATTGGCGTAGATTTGTCGTTTGTGGTTTACAACTTTTTTGCGTTGCGATTTCAGTACGTCTCAGCACAATACATCCAGCTTTAATGTGACACTTGTAAGCTCGGGTTGTCTTCACTCTTCGTTGACACTTGTAAGCTCGGGTTGTCTTCACTCTTCGTTGACACTTGTAAGCTCGGGTTGTCTTCACTCTTCGTTGACACTTGTAAGCTCGGGTTGTCTTCACTCTTCGTTAATATTTGTAAGCTCGGGTTGTCTTCACTCTTCGATGACATTTGTAAGCTCGGGTTGTCTTCACTCTTCGTTAATATTTGTAAGCTCGGGTTGTCTTCACTCTTCGATAATATTTGTAAGCTCGGGTTGTCTTCACTCTTCGTTAATATTGTAAGCTCGGGTTGTCTTCACTCTTCGTTGACACTTGTAAGCTCGGGTTGTCTTCACTCTTCGATGACATTTGTAAGCTCGGGTTGTCTTCACTCTTCGTTAATATTTGTAAGCTCGGGTTGTCTTCACTCTTCGATGACATTTGTAAGCTCGGGTTTTCTTCACTCTTCGTTAATATTTGTAAGCTCGGGTTGTCTTCACTCTTCGATGACATTTGTAAGTTGGGGTTGTCTTCACTCTTCGTTAATATTTGTAAGCTCGGGTTGTCTTCACTCTTCGTTGACATTTGTAAGCTCGGGTTGTCTTCACTCTTCGATGACATTTGTAAGCTCGGGTTGTCTTCACTCTTCGATGACATTTGTAAGCTCGGGTTGTCTTCACTCTTCGATGACATTTGTAAGCTCGGGTTGTCTTCACTCTTCGATGACATTTGTAAGCTCGGGTTGTCTTCACTCTTCGATGACATTTGTAAGCTCGGGTTGTCTTCACTTTTCGATGACATTTGTAAGCTCGGGTTGTCTTCACTCTTCGATGACATTTGTAAGCTCGGGTTGTCTTCACTCTTCGATGACATTTGTAAGCTCGGGTTGTCTTCACTCTTCGTTGACACTTTTAAGCTCGGGTTGTCTTCACTTTTCGATGACATTTGTAAGCTCGGGTTGTCTTCACTCTTCGTTGACACTTTTAAGCTCGGGTTGTCTTCACTCTTCGTGACTCTTTTAAGCTCGCGTTGTCTTCACTTTTCGATGACTCTTGTAAGCTCGCGTTGTCTTCACTTTTCGATGACTCTTGTAAGCTCGGGTTGTCTTCACTTTTCGATGACTCTTGTAAGCTCGGGTCGTCTTCACGATTCGATCTTTACGTGTTTAGCTAGACTGACACACTTGCTTTCAGGCTTCGCTCATTGGGACTATGTAGGATCTTGATCAGTTTTGTTTTCCTGATCTTGACAATAAAGATCAGCTATGAGTCGCTGATGGCCAACAGCCCAGTCACTGCCATGTGGTTTGCGCCCTGGATATAGCAGGACCTCCAGTGTTAGACAGACAGCAGGACAAGGATTAATTCAATTGAAGATTGTACATTTAAAGTATTGACTCTTGTATTGCAGGATGAAGGCTCGTGACAGGGCATGGACTAAAGCGATCTCTTCTGTTCATGGAATCAGTTTCGCTACAGTAGAGAACTCCCCATATCCGCTCCATTAAATCACAGCCCCCCCCCACCCTCCCGGTAAAAACATGTTGGCAAATTATGTTGAAAAAGTCTATTACCGTACATGCCTTAAACGGCGACACAGGCGACGATTTCAAGCGATTTCCACCGAGAAGAGTTAAAGACTCAACTCCGGCAACCGCCTCTAGCAATAGAAAGCAACTTGTTTGATCTAGCCAGCAAGGATCGAAGAAGAAAAATACACTGGGTACTCAAAATGTCGCGGTAACGTCGGATTTGCTGGACGGTGAGAATCAGATATCACAGACTGCTGTACAAAATGACACAACGCAAATATCGTCCAACTAAAGCCTTTATAAAATCAGGCGATAAGCGAGTGGCATCCTCGGACCAATGCATTAGCAGATGAAGAAACAAAAGAGTTTTAAAAAAAAATTTAAACTCAGTTGGTCTTCGGCCAATTTCAGTATTCTCGTGGCTTCCTGTATATCGTTCATTTTCAAAGACATTGTTTTCTTAGATATGTTAGTTGATTTGTTTTAGCTTCATATCATGTTTTCTTAGATATGTTAGTTGATTTGTTTTAGCTTCATATCATGTTTTCTTTGATATGTTAGTTGATTTGTTTTAGCTTCATATCATGTTTTCTTAGATATGTTAGTTGATTTGTTTTAGCTTCATATCATGTTTTCTTAGATATGTTAGTTGTTTTGTTTTAGCTTCATATCATGTTTTCTTAGATATGTTAGTTGATTTGTTTTAGCTTCATATCATGTTTTCTTAGATATGTTAGTTGATTTGTTTTAGCTTCATATCATGTTTTCTTAGATATGTTAGTTGATTTGTTTTAGCTTCATATCATGTTTTCTTAGATATGTTAGTTGATTTGTTTTAGCTTCATATCATGTTTTCTTTGATATGTTAGTTGATTTGTTTTAGCTTCATATCATGTTTTCTTAGATATGTTAGTTGATTTGTTTTAGCTTCATATCATGTTTTCTTTGATATGTTAGTTGATTTGTTTTAGCTTCATATCATGTTTTCTTAGATATGTTAGTTGATTTGTTTTAGCTTCATATCATGTTTTCTTTGATATGTTAGTTGTTTTGTTTTAGCTTCATATCATGTTTTCTTTGCATGTTAAGTTCCTTATGATTCATTTTGGTCTTCTTGAACGATTGACGTGTACTAGATTTTATTAGTAATAATTGGGAGGTAAGTCGTCTGAAAGAAACAGAACTGAAAGCTGTCAGCAACTTATAACTGATGGCTTGCGCCAGGATCGGTGAACCAGATACATCAATACTCTACTCCACCACTTCGCGGTGCCTCTTCAAACAGACATAAACCGGTCTAGTTTGGCCACGCGAGTAGGGATCGAAGAGGTGAAGGCAAGCCAGTACTTCAAGCTGCCGTGCTGAGGTCAGATCTGTTCGACCAAAAGACTCAAATATCACAGTTCTGCTGCAAGCTTAAAAAAAACGCATCTACCTCGACCCTACGTTCTTTGAGGACGAATGACGAAGTAAAATAAATAGTAAAGAGCCCCCGTCACGCCAAGTGGCGTATAGGGAATATGGTGTTAGTGACCATAATTTTTACAGACCTTCAACACATGATTTTTGATGTAATGTGGTCGGTAAAACGCCCGTGCCGCTTTACTTTAACAGAAAAAAATCCGGAACCCTTGAACATTTGGGTGAACCAGAATCCGTCGGTTGGGATAGAACCCTACCTCTTGTCCTTTGTAGTCCAGTTCACTAACCACTGAGCTATCCTTGTAGTCTAACTAAAGGGAGATAACGGGACGCCTGTGTGGCTACCGGGGCCCCCATGGTGAGGGAGAGAGAGAGAGAGAGGAATACAGCCATTATTACCTGCCACGCATGGCGTAAGAGGCGACTAAGAAGGTTTGGAAATGTCACCTGTGCAGTCAAGTATGACGTGCATGGAGCGATCTTCTCAGCCAAATTTACCGATGCTTTTTGGGAAATGCTGTCACAAGTGATGGGGTGAATGTGGGGAATTCCTGACTGCAATGAATGTAGCTCCATGGATAAAATAGAATTGAATAGAATATGATTGGATAGAATAGAATAGAATAGAATAGAATAGAATAGAATAGAATAGAATAGAATAGAATAGAATAGAATAGAATAGAATAGAATATATGTAACAGGAGCATTTGGAATGATGAGAGCATGACAATGATGAAGATGTACTGGAATAATTGGGTCAAAGTTAACATGGTAATTATTTAAACAGAAGACAGATTTTCGAATAATGGATTTAGCGACCCATCCCCACTAATATGACCTGCCATAGATCTAGTGCTCACTGACAATAACACACTCCAAAGATTTATGTAGCAGCATTGCCATTATTTACTTTGATAAAGTCATCCGTTCTGGTTTGTTTCAGTCCCCTCTGTCAGAGTCACGATAAGGGGAAATTACAGGGTTTGCGGTCTCCAGTTTCCTGTTGTAATGCCAGACAATGGATGGTAACTTTTTAGCTCCGCCCAAATCTTTTTCCGAGCGGAAGACCGAGGGTTGTTACGGGTGAAATATGACCCGATCTTCTGTGAGAGCTTTCAAATCTCGTCAATTGAGCGCACCGGAAGCACGTACTGAAAAATGAGTACCGTTCACCTTTTTGCGACTGCACTGCGGAAGGAAGATGACCCGTTGTAAATCAAGTGAGTCCTCATCCTCCAATTAAAACAGCGGGAATGCTTCAATATGCTGGCAAGTCGAGACTAGTAGCGGCGGAGAACGGTGTCCCTTTGATAGATGATATCTAGTGACAGTTCCTCACCGTGGGCGAGCTTCACGAAATAGTAGACAAGTGCAAAGTATCCTATCCAAATTTTTTTCGATCTGGAATGTTCTCAGTTACTGTGACATGGGAGGCGTAGCGCATGAGCTGAGTGCGGTCAGCGCCACCTAACAGTATGCTTGCGTCTGCTAAGTTAACTCAATCTTACTGATTTTTCGATTTCTCTTACTCATTTTTCAAACTGTCATTTTTTTCCCCCCACCTAGATTCTAGGGTACTAGTTTTGTAGAGCAGATGCCCATGACACGAATAGAATTGATGGTGATACATTTTAAGCACAAATTATAAGGGAATGTAGAATTAATCGTTAGTAACTAACAATGCAGACTGCCAGAAAGCGATCAAAAGAAGATTAGCAATAACAAAACATATATTAAGTGTCATGAAAAACATGTGACACAATGCCTACTAGAAATTTTATTATAATTACAGAGCACATGTATTTTCCGGATAGCTACATATTGTTGTAAATCATGGACAATCTCGCAAACGGCAATGAAGAAAATAAATTCATTCGAAACAAGATGCTACAGAAAATCCTTAAGATTCACTGGATGATAAAAAGAAGCAATGAAGACGTGTTAAAAGAATTAGACCTCAAAAAGAACTGGCATATAAAGATTTTTCTACAGAGGAAATTAAAATATCATGGCACGTCAAAAGACACAGCGAGCTGGAAAGAACAATGTAAGCCATGATTCATCGGCGATGAATCAGGGGCAGACCAAGAATGTGGTTTCAAGACATCAAGGATACCGTGAACGTGGCAACATAAGGAGTGGGAAATCCGGCTATAGACATAGATTCAATCAGTCTGGCTATGGTGAATGGGACGTTTTGTGGAAGATCTGGCCAAAGACAGTGATTCTTTTAGACGGGCTGTGGTGAATGGGACGTTTTGTGGAAGATCTGGCCAGAGACAGAGATTCTTTTAGACGGGCTGTGGTGAATGGGACGTTTTGTGGAAGATCTGGCCAGAGACAGTGATTCTTTTAGACGGGCTGTGGTGAATGGGACGTTTTGTGGAAGATCTGGCCAGAGACAGTGATTCTTTTAGACGGGCTGGGGTGAATGCAACGTTCTGTAACAGACATGCGGCCTGATGAAGACTAAATTGATTCATGAATGGACAAGGACCACAGAAAAATCGGTTTCGTGGGAGGTAGGTGTTGGGAGGGAGGGGGTGTGAGACTTGGTAGTCTATAGTTATGACGTCAACCTCTGGACAGAGAGGAACCGGCTTCAAATCCTACCATACGCGGTGGGGGTTTTTTTTTTATATAGAAAGATTAATCCACGGGTTTTTCCTGGCGTTACCTTCCCCTGGTCTCTGGGTAGTGAGATCCTATGTGTAACCATCAGGCAAAAAATAATAATACATGCTCTCGCACATTAAAGAACTCTTCGTAGTTAAAGTTAAAAAAAAGGAATGCCACAAATTTGGTCACTGCCCGGGCAAGATTGTCAGAAAATACTTACCCATAGTGTGGATCCTTGTCGTGCAGCAGAGTTCGTGAACATGGACCAGGATCTCCCCGGGTTTTCTCGAGATTCACGAAGGAGATATCAGAGCACCTATGGGTTCGTTGTGTGTGCAGTGATGATGATGATCCAGTGATGATGATGATCCAGTGATGATGGTGATCCAGTGATAATGATCCAGTGATGATGATGATCCAGTGATGATGATGATCCAGTGATGATGATGACCCAGTGATGATGATGATCCAGTGATGATGATGATCCAGTGATGATGGTGATCCAGTGATGATGATGATCCAGTGACGATGGTGATCCAGTGATGATGATCCAGTGATGATGATGATGATGATCCTAACAGTAGCCTCAACAATAACTGTAGAAAATTTGCGTTCGCCACCTTTTACCTCTGACGAAGTCAGAGACTAGGAACTGAATTTTTGCGTGTTAATCCGTTTCTCTCTGATAGCCGTGTGCATAGGGGTCCCTCGCCGCAAAGGCAGATAACCCCGTCTTCTGAGGTACTCATATTTTTTTCCGTCCATGAGTAATTGACGTTTAAGCCAGGTCTCGCTGCTGAGACCAGGGTGGTTGCCGCAGAGCGAAATCAAAAATAAAAATCTCAAACCCAACTGGTGTAGCCGGGATTTGAACCCACAACCTCTCAGTCTTGAGGCCGACGTTTTGCCTCGAGACCAACCAGTCCCCAACAGATGTTTATATCGTACTATATTTAATTGACATTTTACCTGTTTACAAGTCACAATGTCTACATCTTTCTTCTTCTCTCTATTCTCGATCTGCCAGGCTAATGAACGCGTTAATAAAGAGTCAGATTTGAATAAGAAACAGACACGGGCACTAAAACCAAAACGACGTAGCTGTTCAGAAAGCCATAAGCTGAAACATTATTTATAAATATCTGTGTGTATCGTCTATTGCTCCAGATGAAGACCTACTGAGCAGAAACGGCGTTATACTTTTATGTTATCCCTGACATACGTAAAACTGCTACTGAGTGGTTAATGTGCTCGTTTCCTGATCAGGAGGGCCTGGCTTCGATTCTCAAACGTGGCGCATTTTTTTCGGACCGACGAGGGTTCGAGGTCCATCCAGCCTCTAAAAATGAGTAACAGACATTTTTTTCTGGGATGTAAAGGCGATCTGGCGTGGTACCGGCCACATTACCAAAAAAATGTGCCGTAGTAATATACAATAATGTTACTAACACCATATTGCCAATACACATAGAAGAGGTCGGGTGGACCTTAACTTACATAAATAAATGAAGCCACCATTTTATTATTTTTACTTTTCATTTCTATTTAATGAACATGAGCTTGTTCTACCAGAATATATTATAAGGGCACATACATACGTAGGTGTACGTATGAAAGTAAGGATTCCCTCTACCTGTCAAGGTGATGAAAGTATCAACTGTTAATTCCAATATTTTCTATACTAATAAAATCATTGAGTTATTTTCGGGTCAACATCACTGCACTCCGAACATGTCCTTATGTGCTCTGATCCACTCCTCAGCAAGCCCCGCAGTGTCAAGCGACCGACGACTCCAGTTCTGTGTTGGTTGATAGTCTTCTTCCACGCCCACTAAGTTTCTCGTTTCTGGCTGTGCCCATCTTAACTTCCATCTCTTTCATCCGAAGGAGTAACGTGGACTTCAGGTTGTCGAAGTCCTGTGCCCATCTTAACTCCCATCTCTTTCATCCGAAGGAGTAACGTGGACTTCAGGTTGTCGAAGTCCTGTGCCCATCTTAACTCCCATCTCTTTCATCCGAAGGAGTAACGTGGAGTTCAGGTTGTCGAAGTCCTGTGCTCATCTCACGTCTCGGAGGGCATTAGTGACAAACGACAATTCACAAACAGCAGAAATAGACACGATGCGTCAAAGCTTGTCAAATCATTGCATAGTTATCATCCCTATTGTCCAACATGGAAATAACTCTAGAGGCAAAACAGGCGCCCTACAATACAATCTTCATCCAAACGTTGTGCTATCAATGCCAGTTCTGGCCCCTAGAACAATAAGAAAATACCCTCTGCTGAGGTGAAATGTGTTAGACGAATGACAGGAAACAGTCTGAGAGATAAGATCAGAAATTAAGAACTGAGAAAAAAGCTAGGAATAACCCTCGCCAATATAATATATAAAGAAACAACAGATAAAATGGTTCGGCCACGTGATGAGGCAGAAAGATCATAACAGGACGAGCTTACAATAAACGTTCCGAAAACACCAGACCTAAAGGCCAACCACGAAAAAAATAGACTGGCGGAATATTAGAAAAACCTATATAACAGCAGCAGAGGCGAACAGAAGAGCAAAATACCGCAAATTATATCTCCCCTTGAGAAAGGCAAATGAGGAAGGAAAGACGAAGAAGAATAAAATCGATTTTAGGAATTATGTGATTACGGTAGTGTCGTACTTTTTTAATTATAAAATCTCTGGTTCAAATTTTTAGAAACTTTTCGAAGTTCACAGTCGTCCAAGGGCTCCCCCCCCCTCCCCCCGCGGCCCCCCCCCAAAAAAAAAAATTAATTAAATTAATTAATTAATTTAATGTAAAAAAAAAATAATAATGTCCTTATTTCATAAATGAACCGGGTCAGTAGGAAGTATCTCTAATTAACTACAAGATTTTACTTTTGAATAAGAATGGTGGTCTGACGTAATACTGACATATTCAGAAATGTATCGCGGCAGCAATGGATGGCTTTACAGTATCTCTTATGTGGAAAGCTATTAATTAACCCCTTAACTACCTACAAGTGTTGTACGTTCATAGATGAGATTATAGTTATGGTTGTAGTTATAGTTACGGTTATGGGTATAGTTATAGTTAGTCGAAGGCCTCGGTATCACTGGAAACGAATTAAAATCCATAATTGCTCAACCACCCGGGCGAGTGGAGTCATCCGAATTAACATCTCATCTCAGTGAAGGATCCAAACAAGGAAAGACAGCTGCAGCCCCCATCATAGTGGCCACATCACACGCCAAAAGACATAAGGCGTAGCCGCACCAAAATTAAACGCAACCGAACTGTCCTTCGTCACACGATATCATCATTCATCATAAGTTATAGGAATAACTAAACAAGATCCCAATGAAAAACACAGCTCACGGTGTGCACAGAGGACTAAACTCAGTAGCTCCGGCAGCAAGCCGGATGAGATTGAGATTGTAAAAGGGTTAAGACTCAAATTGAAAGAGGGAGCGGGGGGAAGAAAGAATACAATAATGAAGAGACGGTATATTGGATAGGGGAAAGAGACGAAGAGCAGATATGTATTTATTTGAGAGTGACAGAATGGATTCTGGGAGGAAGTAATGACAGTGTGTCTGATGTGCGCTCCACGGTTGTCGTCTTAAACGTTAGCTTGTTTGTTGATGTCAGAGCTTAGAAAACATTGACCTTACACAGAGATTAAACAATCACCACGACAGGAAGGGTGGTCGTATGGTTCCACGTTCAAGGTCAGGTCGAATGAGCGTGGGCGAATGGGGGGGGGGGGAGACTTAAGCTAGATAATAAGACCTTCAGAGGTTAAGAGTACAAGGGTTAAGGTTAACCGTTAAAATGTAATGGTCAGGTTTTTTTATCGGGATGATTATTTATTTCAAATTTCTGCAATATGGAGCCCAGGGTGTCTTACGAACTATCGCTATGGAGATTTTCAGTTGCTAAATAAACATTTGGGCAAATCTTGGACATATAACAAATGATGGAATATGTAAGACAAAAATAAGCAAAATAATAGGAATGGTAAAAAAGTAATTTTAACAACATTAAAGATATACTGACATCAAAGCAACCAACATCAGGACTAAAACTACGACTAGCAAAATGATATATATACAAAACATTCCTGTTTGGTGTAGAAACACAGACTTTAAATAACAAAACAGAATATAAAATAGAAGAATTTAAAATGTGGATCTATATGAAAAAATGTGAAAATGTGGTTGGAAAAAAAGATAAGACAAAGAAGGAAGTTATGAATCGGCTGAAAATGATAAAAAAGGAACTAACTACTAACACTTCCAAAAAAAGATAACTGACATTTTTTGGATATGTGAAGAGTCAACTTATGCAACAAATCTATGTCAATAGAAATGAGAAAGAGAGTTCATCGGTGCTATATAGAACTAATTCTGACCTATGGAAGCGAATCATGGACAGTAGACAAAAGAATGAAAAGACGATTAGAGGCCACAGAGATGGGATTTCTCAGAAGAATGGTGAAAGTTCCCTGGACAGCTAAAAAGATCAATGAGGAAGTTCCCAAAGAGGCCAACACAAAAAGGCAGCTTATAAAAATCATCAGAAAGAAACAATCAACATTTTTCGGGCACATCATGAGAAGAGGACAGTTGGAATTCTTAGTTACAACTGGCAAAATAAAAGGAAAGAGAGATCGTGGACGACAAAGAGAGAAGATACTAGATGGCATGGTGTCATGGCATGGAAAACAGTCAACAACAGAACTGATACGATGCACTGTAGATAGAAGATTGTGGAGGGACATGATCGCCTACGCAAGCAGGTATGGCACATGATGATGATGATGATAACCACATATTGTGTATGTTTATGACCACATATTTTGAATATTTATGACCACATATTTTGTATGTTTATGACCACATATTTTCTATGTTTATGGCCACATATTTTCTATATTTATGACCATATATTTTGTATGTTTATGACCACATATTTTCTATGTTTATGACCACATATTTTGCATGTTTATGACCACATATTTTGTATGTTTATGACCACATATTTTCTATGTTTATGGCCACATATTTTCTATATTTATGACCATATATTTTGTATGTTTATGACCACATATTTTCTATGTTTATGGCCACATATTTTGCATGTTTATGACCACATATTTTGTATGTTTATGACCACATATTTTGTATGTTTATGACCACATATTTTCTATGTTTATGACCACATATTTTGCATGTTTATGACCACATATTTTGTATGTTTATGACTACATATTTTCGTGACCACGGCACATGTTTTGGCGATGTGGTGTCACACCAGGCTGCTTTTTATTTCCCAGAATTAGATCTGGTACTCATTTTTAAAGGCTGGGTGAAACCAGGAGCTTTGTCAGTTAGAGAAAATAATTCCACGGTTCTGGGAAACAAACCCAGCTCCTTCTGACCAAGAAAGTATCACACTAACCACTCAGCTACCAAGTCTGTAATGTTTAGTGAGGATTATATATATATATATCATCATCAAGTACCGGGTCTACTGGCGTAGGTGATCATGTCTCTCCACAACTTTCGATCTCGGCAGCTATTTATCATTTCTGTTGTTGGCCTTCTGCCAAGCCATTCTCTTAAGCTGTCTGTTATTTTTTCTCTTTGCTTCCCTCTATCTCTTCGTCCCACAATTTTTCCAGTTGTTATAATATATTCCAGTTGTTCTCTTCTCATTACATGGCCAAAAAATGATAATTATTTCTTCCTAATATTGGAAAATAGTAAGAAAACAGAAGTAATTGTTATATCGAAGAAACAATCATCACCATCATGCAGCATAAAAATAAACGAGACAATTCTAAAACAAGTGCAACGTTTCAAATACTTGGGCACAATAATAACATCAGATGGGAGATGCACCACAGAAATAAAAAGCAGAATAGCTCAGGCCAAAATGGCATTTCAGAAAATGAAAAATATCTTATGCAACAAATCTATGTCAATAAAAATGAGAAAGAGAGTTCATCGGTGCTATATAGAACCAATGCTGACCTAAGAAGCGAATCATGGACAGTAGACAAACAAATGAAAAGACGATTAGAGGCCACAGAGATGGGATTTCTCAGAAGAATGTTGAAAGTTCCCTGGACAGCTAAAAAGACCAATGAGGAAATTCTCAAAGAGGACACCACTAAAAGGGAGCTAGTAAAAAACATCAGAAAGAAAAAAATCAACATTTTCCGGGCACATCATGAGAAAGTTGGAATACTTGGTTACAACTGGCAAAATAAAAGGAAAGAGAGATCGCGGACGACGAAGAGAGAAAATACTGGATAGCTTGGTGTCATGGCATGGAAAACAGTCAACAACAGAACTGATACGATGCACTGTAGATAGAAGATTGTGGAGGGACATGATCGCCTACGCCAACCGGCAGGGTACATGATGAATATTGGAAATTAGCTCTCTTTTTGCTTTGACCTCTCTCAGAACATTTTCATTACTCTTCTTAGCTGTCCATGGTACTCTCAACATTCTTCTGTAAAACCACATTTCTACAGACTCCAGTGATTTTCTTGTCTGTTGTCCTTTTGTCCATGATTCGCATCCATATGTTAAGACTGGCTCTGCATAATATTTAAGAACTCTTTATCTTGTTTCTATTGTCAAAAATGGATTGCACAGTATCTTCCTCATTTTTTGGCAAGCTGCTTTTGCCTGAGCCATTCTGCATCTCACCTCTTATATATATATATATATATATATATATATATATATATATATATATATATATATATAAGTAATAATAGGAAACTTGTTATGTAGCGCTTCACAACAGAAGGCAATCTGATCATCTGAAGGTTACTCCGTCAAGATAGTACTTCTGCCTTTTAATTTGTTGACACTCTAAGGAAGGTAGACGTGCCTGGGTCATGATTCCCAGGCGTGGCTCTCCTGCTGCAACTCAATAACTTACTATCGGTGACTACTCTTATTCTCCGTATTCTCTTATATATATATATTGAACTTTCATGTTGCCTGTTTGTGTTTCGAGGTATTGGATACGCCCATCATTTCGGCCACTACGTTACCCTTCTTTATGTTGTTCTAAAAAAAAAAAAATTTTTTTTTGATCTGGCCAGATAAATTGCTGCAAGATGAATTTTTTTTTTTCATATTGTGACGTAGTTGTATATTCTGTGTTAAAAAGATTCAGCAGAACTTTTATTTTATTTTATTTTATTTTTTTTTTTTACCCTTTCTTCGTGTACGTTACGCGGGGAGAGGTAGACAGATAAAGAGATGGGAAGATAACATCAAAGAATGGGCAGGTTTCGACTTTACAGAGTCGCAAAAGGCGACTGCAGATAGAGAGAGAAAAAAATGGTGAAGGTTGGTGAAGTTGGGATTGTAGGATAAAGATGAAGTCTGTCAGCGGTGCTTTAACGGCAGCCGGGATTGTAGGATAAAGATGAAGTCTGTCAGCGGTGCTCTAACGGCAGCCGGGAATGTAGGATAAAGATGAAGTCTGTCAGCGGTGCTCTAACGGCAGCCGGGATTGTAGGATAAAGATGAAGTCTGTCAGTGGTGTTCTAACGGCAGCCGGGATTGTAGGATAAAGATGAAGTCTGTCAGTGGTGCTCTAACGGCAGCCGGGATTGTAGGATAAAGATGAAGTCTGTCAGTGGTGCTCTAACTGCAGCCGGGATTGTAGGATAAAGATGAAGTCTGTCAGCGATGCCCCAACGACAGTCGAGATTGTAGAAAAAAGATGAAGTCTGTCAGCGATGCCCCAACGACGGTCGAGATTGTAGAAAAAAGATGAAGTCTGTCAGCGGTGTTCTAACGGCAGCCGGGATTTTAGGATAAAGATGAAGTCTGGCAGCGGTACCCCAACTACAGCCGGGATTGTAAGATACATTTGAAGTCTGTCAGCCGTGCTCCAACTACAGCCGGGATTGTAAGATACATTTGAAGTCTGGCAGCCGTGCTCCAACTACAGCCGGGATTGTAAGATACATTTGAAGTCTGGCAGCCGTGCTCCAACTACAGCCGGGATTGTAAGATACATTTGAAGTCTGGCAGCGGTACCCCAACTACAGCCGGGATTGTAAGATACATTTGAAGTCTGGCAGCGGTACCCCAACTACAGCCGGGATTGTAAGATACATTTGAAGTCTGGCAGCGGTACCCCAACTACAGCCGGGATTGTAAGATACATTTGAAGTCTGGCAGCGGTACCCCAACTACAGCCGGGATTGTAAGATACATTTGAAGTCTGGCAGCCGTGCTCCATCGACAGCCTGGCTAGGATAAAGTTGAGGACGAAGAAAAGTTCTCTTGACTTCCCTTCCCACCTTTATTGGCCGTACACATTTTGTGTTGTTGCTTAGAACAAGAAGCGATATTTTGTTTCTTTCGTGTAGCAAGTCCTGTTTGATCCTTTCTTGCCTCCCCAATTCTCAGAAGAATATAGAAACTTCCCTGGACAGCTGATAAGAACAACGAGAAAATTACCAAAGAGGCTAGCACTAAAAGGGACTCCTGAAAAACATCAGAAAAAAACAATCAACATTTTTCGAGCACATAATGACAAGAATTTTAAATACTTGGTTAAAACAGGCAATATACAGGGGAAGAGAGAGGACGGACGACAAAGAGAGAAAATACTAGATAGCTTGATGTCATGACACGGAAAACAGCCAACAACAGAATTGATACGATGCACAATAGATAGAATATTGTGGAAGTACATGATCGCCTATACCAACCGATATGGCACGTGATGATGATGATTCGATGCCTACTCCCTTAGCTAGACTGGCCAGTCTGTTTCCACGACTACCACAGGTTTGTTCAGATCTTTTGTGAATTACTGATTCTGACGCAAGCAGTCAGTTATGATTCTCCTAACTTCTAGCTCCGCACTCATGATCGACCGCCTTGGGCCCTGTTATATTTTGACAGGAGCAATATTAATTTACCCTTTGAATACCTGGACTTTTTAGCCAGACGAGTGAAACGTCACCAGAGTACCGCACGTTTTGATGAACAGCTTTCGGAAGTTACTTTGGTGTTCGTCTAATTATCTTGTGAATTCTTTGAAACTTTCAGTGGCAGGCTAAAAAGCCAGTTTACGCTAAATTAGAAGGGTACAAAAAGTGGAAACTATTAAACGCAAGAAAAGTACATAAACTATGCAAACATGCACGCTGTTTTACATATTTCTGGCATCATTTTCCCATAAATCATCGACGGGTTAAATTTTGTTAGTGTAGATTGTCGCCATATCCTGACAGAGAAAAATGTATCAACATCAGCGTCATGCTCAGCAACATCATCATTATCATCAAGTGGCATGACTGGCATAGATGATAATATCAATCTACTGCTATCTATCGTATTCCCGACTTCTCACCTTAGCTGTTTTGTATTCCTTTTTCATATTGTTCACTCTATTTCTTTTTCCCTTTATTTATTCTGTTATCACATGTTCCAGTTTTCTTCTGTTAATTTCAAAGTTAAAATGGTTTCAAATTTTCTACCTCATGTTGTAACATGCTTCCTTTTTTTCCGTTGGTTTCTTTTACAACATCCACGTTGCACTAAAAGCGAATTGACTGTTAGTTAATGTCACCAAAAAATAAATTAGTTTATGAGCATAAAATGTGAAATTTACCGAATCTATGGGAATAAAATGTTAAAGTGATTGAGTCTATGGGCTCCAACATAGCTTTTTTTTTGTCATTTGTAATCCGAACACTCTTCTGTAAATCTACATTCTGTGGTCTCCAAAGATTTTCTTTTTTGATGCTCGATTGTCCAGGTTTCACAATTCATATGTTAGAGCTGACTGTATAGTGCACTGAAGAATTCGTTCTCTTGTTTATTTTAACTGAAAAAATGCAAAGAAGCATTCTAGGTGTGCAGTTATTTTTCTTTTCATTATAACTTAGCTCCAGGGGTTGTTGAGTCACCACTGGACAGACTTCGTTAACCTTCTCCATTTCTTTCTATCTTCAGTCATTCGTTAAGACTTTTTTGCTGTTCTTTGATGTTATCGTCTCATCTCTTTGTCTGTTTATATCTCTTTCTGCCCTTTTCACGATTCCTTACAGAAAAGTCATTATCAGACTAGATAACCGAAGTACGTGCCCAAACTATTTTATTTTCCTTTCGTTCACAACAGTATTAAACTAGCCATTAAACCGAGCTGAAAATAAAAACACCACCAGGAAACCAGACAGCTCTGAAGAGTCATGGTCGTGCACGCCAGTTGGCACCGTGTTTGATGATGAAGGTGGAAGTTGTTAGACCAACACGGGTAACCAATCTGTGAGTTTATGTCAATACTCATTAGGTACAAGCCAACACTCTCACGTTGAAGTAGTACTTTGAATATCTCTTAGCGCCCAGGCCAACCGCCTGATACATCTGCTAATTAGTGCCAGACAGGTGTACAGATCAAACCAGCGCCCAACGAGAGAAGGATTCTAAGGCAACAACCTCGAGTTGGCTAGAAGTTCGCAAAAGGAATTGAGAAACAATGTACCAGCGATCACGTGATACCCTAGTAAAGGTTTCACCCAGGAAAATGATCCTCTTCCACGAAAAAAAAAAGGTCAAGTACATTTAAATCACTTCTTGTTAGCGTGTGTGTTTATCTATGTTTAGATGTGTGAGTGTGTTTGTTTATTTGTTTAGGAAAGAGTGCGATGTCCTGCTGAAGCTAGTTTGATTATTTTCTGTTTAGTTCAAATCAGAAGTCTTCTTGATCTGATGTCGTGATTACTTCATGATTACTCCGTTTTGTTAATAATCGCCTTTGAAAATGCGTTGTGGTTTCCTTCAAACAGCTGTATCAGCGATTTTCAGCCCAATGTATACGACATCAAGCCGCGATAACTCAGTGGCTAGTGAACTGGACTACAAAGGACACGAGATAGGGTTCGATCGCAACCGACGGCTTCCGGTTCACCCAGTCTTAAATGGGTACCGGATTTTGTTCTTGTAAAAAGTAAAGCGGCACGGGCGTAATACCGACCACATTACCCCAAAAATCATGTGCCGAAGGTCTGTAAAATTTTTAGTCACTAACATCATATTCCCTATACGCCATTTGGCGTGACAGGGGTACTTAACTTTTTTTTATTTCCGACATCAGCAACACATGTTTGTGTACCCGGTTGCCTTCCCTATTTCCTTAACCAGGAGGCCTCGGTAGCTTAGTTAGGACAACCACCCGTATGGGCTACCGACTTTCGGACAACCCATGTTCGATTCTTGCTGCAGACAGTGTGAGTTTTACTCGTGGTTGGAAAAAAAAATACACCCGCGGTCGACCCAGCCGCTGGCAGAAATGGGTACCAGGATAATTCTCTGGGAAGGTGAGGAATGCCGCCTCGAATTGTTAGCTTCGATGCTTGAAGCGACACTGTCCAGAAGTCTCCGAACACTTCTGGATAGGCGGTCGAAAACATATGAGTGGAAACTCATGTGCTAAGACGCCGATCCAAGTCTCGTACTTTACCTTTACTTTCCTTAACTAGACTAGTTTAGTTTGTAATCAGATTGAAACGGAGAGATAGGTTCGGATCTCGATCAGCTATCGTTCGCTGTCCCTGACTGAAACAATAAAAAAAATGGGTCACTGACTACTGATATTCTCTCACGTCCTGGCCCAGTCAATAGTCACTGTCCGTATTTCATTAAAATCAAGGGTTCACAACTAATTTTCTGCTAGAACATTTTTTTCTCGATAAGTATAGATCCTGTCATTTCCTAGGTAACACTAGAAGTTACCACTACTCTTTTGATGCCCATAAGGTTTGCATCACCTCCCACTTGATACCCTAAATTAATAGTCAATTCCCTTTTGGTGCCCACAAAGTAACAGTCAATTCCCTTTTAATGCCCATAAACTAATAATTAATTTCATTTTGGTGCCCACAAACTAACAGTCAATTCCCATTTGGTGCCCACAAACTAACAGCCAATTCCCATTTGGTGCCCACAAACTAACAGTCAATTCCCTTTTAATGCCCATAAACTAATAATTAATTTCCTTTTGGTGCCCACAAAATAACGAATTCCCTTTTAATGCCCATAAACTAATAATTAATTTCCTTTTGGTGCCCACAAACTAACAGTCAATTCCCATTTGGTGCCCACAAACTAACAGTCAATTCCCTTTTGATGTCTTCAAAAAAATACAGTCAATTCCCTTTTTGATACCCATAAATTAACTGTTAATTCCCTTTTTTTTCCCACAAAGTAACAGTCAATTCACTTTTGGTGCCCACAGAGTAACAGTCAATTCCCTTTTTGATGCCCATAAATTAACTGTTAATTTTCTTTTGGTGCTCACAAACTAACAGGTAATTCCCTTTTGGTCTCCATTAACCAACAAGGTAATTCCCTTTTGGTCTCCATTAACTAACAAGGTAATTCCCTTTTGGTCTCCATTAACTAACAAGGTAATTCCCTTTTGGTCTCCATTAACTAACAAGGTAATTCCCTTTTGGTCTCCATTAACTAACAAGGTAATTCCCTTTTGGTGCTCACAAACTAACAGGTAATTCCCTTTTGGTCTCCATTAACTAACAGGTAATTCCCTTTTGGTCTCCATTAAATAACAGGTAATTCCCTTTTCCCGATCATAAAGTAGCAATCAATTCGCTTTTGCTGTCCATAACTTAACTGTTAATTTCCTTTTGGCGCAAAATAAACCAACAGTCAGTTTCCTTTTGGTGCCCTTCCTGAATACACGCAGATTGAAAGTAAGAGTAGGGCAATTTAAAAAAAAAGCAAGCATAAATTATATTTCTAGCTACCGATCAACATCATCATCATCATGTGCCAAACCGGTTGGCGTAGGCAATCATGTCCTTCCACAATCTTCTACCTACAGTGCATCGTATCAGTTCTGTTGTTGACTGTTTTATATGCCATGACACCGAGATATCCAGTATTTTCTCTCTGTGTCGTCCGCGATCTCTCTTTTATTTTATTTTGCCAGTTGTAACCAAATATTACAACTTTCCTCTTCTCATGATGTGGCAGAAAAATGTTATTTGTTTCTTTCTGATGTTTTTTAGGAGCTCCCTTGTTGTGTTGGCCTTTTTGAGAATTTCCTCATTGGTCTTTTCCGCTGTCCAGGGAACTTTCAACATAAGAAAGCAAGAGTAGGACAATAAAAAAAAAAACACACACAAGAAACATAAATTATATTACTCGTTACCGATAGCAAATACAAAAAAGAACATTATTTATAAAATAAGAAAGAACCCACAATAATGCAGACATTATCTGCATCAACTGCCATTTTTGTTCTTACAAACAGCTAGAACAAAAGGGATGCGCTTGTGTTTTAGCAACAAATAGAACAATTGTTCAAGACAGCGGAAGAGTTTCCATTCGATCAAGTGGAAAATGAGTTTTGTTCGTACTAAATTATACATCATTTTCAAATTGTTACAAAATCCACCGCAGATGCCCTTTCTTATTAAGAGACTCTCTGAATGATTACTTTTTTGAGTGGATTCTCACTCCCATAGAATGTTGGCAGCAGAAGTGTAATGCTTTCTTCACAGCTCAAATACTGCGCTAAAAGCAGCAACTGGTGTGTCTCTGTTATGTTATTTCATGTCGAGTTATCGAATAGAAAGAAAGAAAAAAGGAGGGAAGGAAGGGAGGGAAGGAGGGAGGGAAGAAGGAAGGAAGGAAGGAAGGAAGGAAGGAAGGAAGGCAGGAAGGAAGGAAGGAAGGAAGGAAGGAAGGAAGGAAGGAAGGAAGGAAGGAAGGAAGGAAGGAAGGAAGGAAGGAAGGAAGGAAGGAAGGGAGGGAGGGAGGGAGGGAGGGAGGGAGGGAGGGAGGGAGGGAGGGAGGGAGGGAGGGAGGGAGGGAGGAAGGAAGGAAGGAAGGAAGGAAGGAAGGAAGGAAGGAAGGAAGGAAGGAAGGAAGGAAGGAAGGAAGGAAGGAAGGAAGGAAGGAAGGAAGGAAGGAAGGAAGGAAGGAAGGAAGGAAGGGAAAGATGTGGGAGAAGGAAGGAAGGAGAAAAAGACAGAAAGAAACAGAAAAAAACGAAAGATGAAAAGACAGAAAGTAAAAAAGTAAAGAAAGTGGAAAAAAAAATAAGAAAGAAAATTAAACGTTTACCTTGACTTTGGATAGTTTTATATGCCATCACTCACATTTTTCTTATTGTCTCTTGCCATTTAGTGTCTTTATGAGCATGTGAGGAGGAGTCCACGCTTCAGTTATTCTCACTTCACCCTCAAATTAATTCCATCACCTTTTTGTCTGAAATGTGAAAAATATATTTTGTGTTAGTATTTAACCTTCGTATTAAATGTACAAGCATACCAGTTAGTGTGGGGTCGTCATTACGAACTCTTGTACTCATGTCCGGCGTGCTCCATTGTTAGTATCTAAACTCATGAACGGTTTTCACATTTTGTTGTCAGTACTGGTTTTACAAGTTTGCAGATCATCACCATTATCATCATCATTTTCATTTTCTCCGTCTGCTTCTTCCTCCTCTTCCTCCTCTTGCTCTTAATATTCTTATTCCTCTTCTACTTCGTCCTCTCCTCCTTCATCTTCTTCCTCTTCCTCGTACTCTTCTTCATCAACTTCTTCTTTCTCCCCTATTCCTCTCCTTCTTCTTCCTCCTCTTCATCATCTTCTTCTTCCTCCTCTTCACAATCTTCTTCTTCTTCCTCCTCTTCTATCTCCTCCTCCCATAACTCTTGTTGTGACAGACTAAATCAAACCTCTTATATTTCTCTACACCTTCAATAAATTTGTAGGACACTGTAAAGTCAAGGCCTCTTCATTCTTTCACGTTATTTCTTCATATATTTTCTTTCTCTACATATCTCTCCTTCTCACGTCTCTCGCACTTCCTTATAGAAAGATGTTTACTGTGCCACACGATTGATGAGTTGGCTAAACCGTGTCATTTTGCGTTTCATCATTATCATGTGCGGTACATGTTAGTGTAAGCGATCATGTATGTCTATCCACAATTCTCTGCCCACATACATCGGATCAATTCTGTTGTTGACTGTTGCCCGACACCAAACTATCAAGTATCTTCTCTCTTTGTCATCCACGATCTCTCTTTTCCTGTATTTTGCTAGTTGTAACCAAGTATTCCAACTTTTCTTCTTTTCACAACGTGCCCGATAAATGTCAATTGTTTCTTTATGATGTTTTTTTTTTTTTAATGATCTCTCTATTTGCGTTGGTCTCTTTGATAATGTTCTCGTTGATCTTTATAGCTCTCCAGGGAACTCTCAACATTCTTCTGAGAAATCCCATCTCTACGGCCTTTAATTGTCTTTTCATTTATTTGTAATAGCCAAAAGACCATCATGTACTCCGATTATTTGTCGTATCTTTTTTGCGAACTTTCTCATTTGTGGTATGATCTAAGTAGTAAAGCACCAAGAAATAATCAACATTTTAGAAGGCATTAACGTAGACAAGAAAGATCTAACAATAATAAAGAACATGTACAAACAGTGGCTATAAAAATTGGGAATGTTTCAACAAATAAAACAGGGAGTCAGGCAAGGTTGTGTGCTGTCACCATATTTGTTTTATATTTATAGTGAGATTATTTTAAGATCCATAAGTGGCATGCCTGGAATAACAATCGGAGGTCATAATATAAATAATCTAAGGTATGCTGATGATACAGTCTAAGAGTGAAAATGAGTTACAAGAAATGTTGGACATTATTGTGAAAGAATGCAAAAATAAAGGACTCAGCCTTAAAAGCAAAAAGACAGAAGTAATGGTAACAACAAAGAAAAAGACATTGCAAAATAAAGACAAGTGAAACAATATTAAAACAAGTAAATGGGTTTAAATATTTGGGAATTTTGTTAACCTCAGACGGAAGATGTACAACAGGAGTGAGATACAGAACAGCTCAGGTAAAAGCAGCTTTCCAAAAAATGAGGAAGATGCTATAAACTCCATGTTTGACAATAGAAACAAGAAAAAGAATTCTTAAATATTATGTAGAACCAGTCTTAACAAATGGATGTGAATCATGGACAATAGGACAACAGACAAAAAATCACTGGAGTCTGTAGAAATGTGGTTTTACAGAAGAATGTTGAGAATACCATGGACAGCTAAGAAGAGTAACAAAAACGTTCTGAAAGAGGCCAAAACAAAAAAGAGATCCAATTTCCAATATTAGGAAGAAACAATCATCATTTTTTGGCCACGTAATGAGAAGGGAACAGCTTGAATATATTGTAACAACTGGGAAAATTGAGGGACGAAGAAATAGAGGAAAGCAAAGAGAAAAGATACCGGACAGCTTAAGAGAATAGCTTGGCAGAAAGTCAAGAACAGAAATGATAAATAACTGTCGTGATCAAAAGTTGTGGAGAGACATGATCACCTACGCCAGCAGGCCAGGTGCTTGATGATGATGATGACGATCTAAGTAAGTGATGTCCAAAATCGTAATGTAATATTTCATCTCGTAGCTTGTGTTTCCTCTCTAGAAGTAGACGAGTAGATTAAATCTCGTGTGCTAGCTTCAAGTTTTCATTTCCTGATGTTTGTTTGTTAATAGCTGTGACGTCAGATTAAAAAAAATTAAGTCATATAAAAACACGAGTAAACAAAACTGGAAAAAAATATTA
Source organism: Megaustenia siamemsis (assembly GCA_032433765.1). Lineage (NCBI taxonomy): Eukaryota > Metazoa > Mollusca > Gastropoda > Stylommatophora > Ariophantidae > Megaustenia > Megaustenia siamemsis. The sequence goes on along the minus strand of JAVIAB010000160.1, from coordinate 16,678,279 downwards.
AAGAACTGAGTCCGTCAACAACGTGCTTCGTGATACATTTTTTTAATCCATTTTTTTTTTTAAATTTAATCGCAGCAAAATTATGGCGAGCTGTTGTTATATTTGTAAACAAAGTTGTTGCTATGGTGATTTCGAAGAATCAGTGAGGCTTATCGATTTCTTGAGGGATATGAATTGACTAGACAGAAGTGTAATCAGAGAATATAACCAAACACACGGTCATGGTTAATGTTATTAGTTCCTGTGGGGAAAACAAAAATATTTAGTTTTCGATTGTTACATCTCCTTATTTTTATTTCAATTTAATTACATCTTACCACACACTTTTTTTTTTTTACTTTCTTGTCTTGTTATTAGTTCTCAACTTAAAATCTTACCAAAATTAAATTTGTATTTTTGTGTGTTAATTTGAAAAACCGAATTATAGCTTGTAGTGCTCTCCAGTTTTTTTTCCTTATTTATAAAGGCATTATCACTCTCATATTGTTTTCCCGCTAATTCTGTATTACTGTCCCTGTTTTGAATGCATGTGCTTGTTTGTGTACGCCTAACGAAGTCACGAGGAGGTCGTTTTTTTTGTCTCGCGAATATGACTTTTTTCTTATTTTTCACCCTAGCAGCCCGTGAGCTCAGGTATCCCTTTCCATACAGGCAGACTTTCTCCGACTTTAGAGGCGTTCACATTTTTTTACATTTAAGGTTTTGACGCTTTTGGGTAGCTAATACTGTTGGGGGAACAGTGATGATGAGAGCACTGGCCCTCTTGCGCTCCAAATAATGTGATCTAGTACAGTGAAGGATAATGCTTCACCCGTGTTCCTGTAAAATATGTCGACGCTATTTAAACTGTTATTTATGAGTTACTCATCTAACGCCGAATCTTCTAATTTCTTATTACCTTTCTATTACTTTTTCTTACCTCTCAGTTACTTATTACATGGCTTTACTTTATTTTATACATTTTAAATTAATTGTCAACTACTTGTACACATTAATCTTATCCATATTGCTGTTAGGAGCCGTGATAGCTCAGTGGAACTGGACTACAACAAAAAAAGGCCGGGTTCGATCCTAACCGACAGATTCTGGGTTCACCCAGCCTTAAATGGGTACTGGAGTTTTTCTGGGAAAGTAAAGCGGTACGGGCGTAATACCGACCACGTTACCCCAAAAATCATGTGCCGTAGGTCTATACAAAATTATGGTCTTTAACACCATATCTCATATACGCCACGTGGCGTGAAGGGACTCTTTTGTTACTTTATATTGTTAATTTTGACCTGTGATGATTATTTGTTCTCTTGATAAGTTCTAATTACCCTCTCCATTTCACATTTTAAATTACTTTTAAACTACTAACACCGATTCGGTCTTATCTCATTTGTTTTTCTATCGGTTATTATTTGTTCTTTTCTCTAGATTCCTCAAATACCAACTTAATTGTTTTAAATTACTCTTTAACGGCTAAAACTGTTTCCTTCTGTTTAAATTACTTATCGATCAGGACTATTTTTATCTTGATCAGTGTCCAAATTTTGCAAATTTAATCGATAGCTCCCTTGATCAGACGAGGGAATCAGAACTGGCTCAGGTCTAATCTTCTTTTAAACCACCCGATACTCCCGGTCCATAATCTCCAGGGGCCGCTCCTTCGTAGATTTTCTTTTGAAGAAAAGCCGGGAGTAATAGATGAACCAACCTACTACCCCCTTTGAGTACGGGTTGGATCCTGCTTCGGACCATATATTGTTCTTTGTGTTTTTTTCTGTTGTTGATTATTTGTCATTTTTTCCGAGTGCTGTAAACATGCCTCTTCCTTTGAATTGATTCGCTGATTATCGCCTTGTAGGTTCCCTCTATAATAATATTCATTTATTATTATTATTTGTCCTCTACTCCTTTTGAATATACATTCTCGAAGAGAGGCCAGTAAAATAGATTAAGGTTTCCATTGGTTGACAAATTACGTGCATTAATGTCGGTTCGCGAGGTAAGATTTAGTTGATAACTTACAGCTTTGTGTGTTTACTTAATCTCATTATCAATTGTTGTATTTATTGTACCAAGAGAGATATGAACTAAAACAATCATCAGTTATCACCATTATTGTTTCAACAAATATATGGATAATAACAATCATAATTGTCACCGTTATTGTTTCAACAGAGATAAGGACAATAGCACTATAGTCCGACTCCAGACGCTAAAAGCATATGTGCTGAAAGCTGCCAGGATATGGGATTCGCTGATGGTAGTTTCATATCGTCAGCCCCATGTCATCTTATATATAATGCATATATATATATATATATATATATATATATATATATATATATATTCTTTGTACATATGGACACATGTACCAGCCATCAGCAAACATATTACATTGAAATATGTGTCTGATCCAATATAAATCCTCATAACTCATTTTACGAGGTGGAGTACACTTCACATCTGCCTGTACTAATGAAACAACCGCCATTTCAGGAAGCAGACTCGGCCCTTATTACCTACCAGGACCCGATTTATCCCCTCGGCTCCTTCCAGCCCTCGCTCTACACTCAATGCGGCTTTTATTCGAATCAGTGCGAACCACAGGGCTTCTTGACACCTAATCCTTTTCAATCGGCTTTTATGAGCTGTCCTTGATTCTTGCTCTCCCAAGGCAGTGACAAGAGACTCAGTGTGGGCAAACCATGGACTGTTGTTATGGGGACATTCGTCAGGCCCCACATCCAAGGGAAGCGTGCGTAATACTATCTCTCTCGCGGCATTTATAGCGCACCCTGGGAAAATTGATCTGGTTCCTGGCATTTTTTCGAGGTACTCTAACCGTAGTTTTATGCTGGATGAGTGTGTAGTCTGTATGTCAGGTCTTTTATATCTCATTCATTCTGCCTTTTCTGTTTGAATCATTGTCTCAACTTCTTCTGTTTTAGTATTCATTGACATCGTCCACTGTTATCTTGTGATCATTATTATCCCGAATCGCGCTTTCTCTATTTACTCTCTATGTCTCTCTGTCTGTCTCTCTTTATAGGCTCGCAAACTCTCTGTCGCTTCTTTTTCTGTTTGTCGAAGGCTTCTTATTTCTGTTTCTTCTCTGATGTACTTATTTCACTCCCTCTATCAGTCACTCTCTCTCTCTTTCACTCTCTCTCTCTCTCTCTCTCTCTCATATTTATATATTTGTTTATCCGTACCTGTCTTTCTCTATCTCAGTCTCCATATTGTTTATTATATTTTTTCTATACGGCGCGTTTTGTCTCATTCTATCTAGTAGGTTACTTATATATATATATATATATATATATATATATATATATATATATATATATATATATGTATATAATTATGGAAATGTATTAGTCAAATACCAGTGGATAAAGAGATACAACGAAGACGATGGCGCTGGATAGAACACACATTGCGGAAGCCAACTGAGAGTAGTACACAACAGGCCCATTTTTTGGAATCCCCAGGGGGAAAAGACAAAGAGGAAGACAGAGGAATTATTGGAGAAAACAGATAGAAGCAGAGATGAAGATGACGGGCAAGACATGGAATGATCTTAAAAGAAGGCAAAAAAAAACAGAACGACTTGGAAAGTGTTTGTTGAAGACCTAAGCTCCACTGGGTGCTAAAAACGAACAAGAAGAAGACGATATATATATATATATTGTCGACCTTCTGCTAAGCGATTCTCTTAGGTTGTCTGGTTTTATTTTTCTCTTAGCTTCTGTCTGTCTTTTCGTCACCCAGTTTTCGCAGTTGATACAATATCCAGCTGTCATAATATCCAGCCGTCACAATATCCAGTTATCACTATATCCAGTTTTCATAATATCCAGTTGTCACTGTAAATTCATATAGGAGAAGTATCTTGGTCTAACTATGGGCCGGTACGGCTCGAAAGGTCAATAGATAGATAGATAGATAGATAGTTGTCACTAGATCCAGTTGTCACTATATCCAGTTTTATAATATCAGTCGTAACAATATCCATTTGTCACTAAATCCAGCTGATCACAATATCCAGTAGTCACTATATCCAGTTTTCATAATATCCAGTTGTCACAATATCCGGTTCTAAGTCTAAATATCAAGAATCTAAAGGGCGCGTCATTGTTGTGAGTGTGACATTGTTATGTGTGCTGCGTCATCGTAAATCTCTAGACCGGCCTTTTGATATACGACGGGGATAATCTGACGACTAACTGTGTGTTTGTATGTTCGGAATTGGAGTCAACAACGATGGCCTAACATCATGAAGCGCTATACATTTTCTTAAAAATATGATGATCATCATTTTCAGGAGGACGTGAACTTCGGTGTATATGGTGGATAGTCGGCAGGGACCATTGAAGGCTGTGTACGAAAAGTGTTCCGTGTTGCAGTTTCCTCATGTTCCCAGTCCATGGGGGACTTATTGGTCTCGAGGCAAGACGCCGGCCTCGAGACAGAGAGGTTGTAGGTTCAAATCTCGGCTACACCGGTTGGAATTTTTATTTATGATTTCTCTCTGCGGCAACCACACCTGGTCTCAGGAGCGAGACCCGGCTTGAAACGTCAATTACTCATCGACGGGAAAAACATGAGTACCTCCAAAGTCTGAGTTATCTGCCTGTGCGGCGAGGGACCCCTGTGCACACGGCTGCCAGGGAATAATGGATTAACACGCAAACTTTAGTTCCTAGTCTCTAATGAGTTCGTTAGAGATGAAAGCTGGCGAACGCAACAACAACAACAACAAGTCTAATTGTTTATATATTTATATATATATGGACGTAGCGAAAGTAATGTAATGCACAAGGTTACGTAATACACAAGGTAGTAAACTATTAAGCTTGAAGCTCTCAAACTCCATCATTTAAAGGCAAAGAAGTAACGCTCCTCTTCTTTATAACCTTCCTCAATTTTAATGAGTCCTTAATCAACTGGATAGTCTGGACAGAGTCAGGCTAGGACTGAGCCACGATGTGTACATCATCATTAGGAGCATATAGATAGAATCCAAGAGACAATGGAGAAAAGTCCCCAACTCAGTTGTTCTGTTATCCTCTGTATACAAAAGCTGTTTGTTCTGATATTAAACGTCTCAGTTGTAGCTGACGCTAGTTTTTCATTGATGGAGTTTGTATGACGATAAAGTTACAAGTATCTGATGGAAGATAAGTTGAATGAGGAAATAGTTGGAATATTTATTCAAACAAATAAACACGCAAGAATCAATCTACTAAAAAACAAAGACAAATACCACAGACCGCTTGGGCTAGAAGAGGTCAGCAAAGTACAGCTGTTTATTTTTCTATTACTATCATCATCAAGTACCGGGTCTGCTGGCGTAGGTGATCATGTCTCTCCACAATTTTCGATCTCGACAGTTATTTATCATTTCTGTTGTTGACCTTCTGCCAAGCCATTGTCTTAAGCTGTCTGGTATTTTTTTCTCTTTGCTTTCCTCTATCTCTTCGTCCCTCAATTTTCCCAGTTGTTACAATATATTCCAATTGTTCTCTTCTCATTACATGGCCAAAAAATGGTGATTGTTTCTTCCTAATATTGGAAAATAGCTCTCTTTTTGCTTTGGCCTCTTTCAGAACGTTTTCATTACTCTTCTTTGCTGTCCATTGTATTCTCAACATTCTTCTGTAAAACCACATTTCTACAGACGCCACTGATTTTCTTGTTTGTTGTCCTATTGTCCATGATTCACATCCATATGTTAAGACTGACTCTACATAACATTTAAGAACTCTTTTTTTCTTCTTTCTATTGTCAAAAATTGATTGCATAGTATCTTCCTCATTTTTTTTTAAAAGCTGCTTTTGCCTCAGCCACTCTGCATCTCACCTCTTTTGTACATCTTCCGTCTGAGGTTAACAAAGTTCCCAGATATTTAAATTCATTGCTGCTTGCTTGCGTTCGCCCGATTACTTAAGGAGTGTACCTCGTCATCATCCGCCCTTAAAGGACGTTAAGTAGGCGTGTCTGCGTTGTGTTATGGTTTACAATATACCTGTGATATTTGTGCCTTTCGGTCCAACACATCCGAATTCAGCATGACATTTTTGAGTACCGGGTTGTCTTCCTTCTTTGATCCCTACTCGCTTGGCCAGACTAGACAGGTTTGTCTGTTACTAGAGGCATCACGGAGAGTGGAGCAGGGTCTGGATGGTTCTGGTTCACCGATCCGGGTGCTAGCCATCAGCTGTGGATCGCTGATAACTTCCAGCTCTGGTGCTGGGAGGCGCGCCTTCGCCTCCTTAAATTCATTTACCTGTTTTAATATTGTTCCACTTGTCTTTATTTTGCACTGAGGTGATATTTTTTTCTTTTTATTACCATTACTTCTGTCTTTTTGCTATAAGGCTGAGTCCTTTTCTCTATTACTATAAGCGAACCAAAAGTGATCAAGATTTCACTATATTTTCTCATAGTGTCCTAGAAACATACAGACCTGAATGGTCAAGCCAGTTAGAACAGAGAGGGACGAGAATCCAAAATAATGTCTATCCGAAGTCGGATAATCCCAAAGGCGCAAAATATCACAGCTTGATGCAAACTATAGCACAAAGTCTTCTATGACAATTTAACGATATTTGAAAGGCGTACGATGCAGAGGAGCAGTTAATTGGACGGATCCAGAAGACGCGATTTATGTATTAAACGCTAAAACATGTAAACAAGAATTGTATAGTTTGCCTATTTACAGAATTAGTTTATTTTAACAAACGTTGTTCATAGTTCGTTTCAGTTCTTGTCCTGAAACAATACGTCTTTCAACAGCTTTCTCCAGATGCCACGTCCCATGAACTGTGCGACCATAAACTGAACTTCAAACTAGCTCTACACCCACTCCTTCCCCTTTGTATTCATCTTTTATACACCAACTGCATTGCCTGGTTTAGCGCTGAAATTTTTACAGCACTCGGAAAAAATGACAAATAATCAACAACAGAAAAAACAAACAAAGAACAATATATGGACCGAAGCAGGGTCGAACTCATACTCAGTGGCACAGTGCCTTGCCACGAAAAGCCAAACGCTAGGGAATTCAACCACTCAGCTGACTAAGTGTCGGTTGAACAGTTAGCGGAGTGGCAGTGTTCCCTAGCGTTTGGCTTTTCGTGGCAAGCCGCTGTGCTACTGAGTACGGATTCGATCCTGCTTCGGTCCATATGTTGTTCTTTGTTTTTTTCTGTTTGTTGATTATTTGTCATTTTTTCCGAGTGCTGTAAACATACCTCTTCCTCTGAATTGATTCGCTGATTATCGCCTCGAAAGTTTTCCTCTGTAATAATATTCATTTATTATTATTTGTCTCCAGCCTTTAGCACTGAAAGTCCAACTTTCCGCCTCGATGAATCTGAATAGATTCAATGAACTGCTCCAGCAATGTTGCTATGCGTCCCAAGTTGTGGGTGTTCACATTTCCTGAAGTTTCAGAGAGCCTGTAGGTGCTGTGAAATTGTGGGTCTTTGGATCATAAGTATGAAATAATGAACACTCTACAATATAGAACGACATGAATGGAGCTAAGAAATGTCAAGTGCTGAAAGTCAAATTCAGTATTCAAGAAGATAAATAAACCGTATGATAAATGTCAGGTGTGCACTTTCAGCGCTTTAGTGGTAGTCTAAATGCTTGAGAGAAATATAAGAATAAACGTCAAGCATGTTTTCAGCTGAAATGTTGTGGTCATATGATGTCATTGACGAGGGACTGTTCAACTGTTGTCACCAAGATACGCACGTTGATAAGTGACGACGGCTTGAAACATGTGGGTACCATGTATACAGGAAACAGGTGGGCGCCATGTAAAACATGTGGGCACCATGTAAAACATGTGGGCACCATGTAAAACATGTGGGCACCATGTAAAACACGTGAGCACCATGTAAAACATGTAGGCACCATGTAAAACATGTGAGCACCATGTAAAACATGTGGGCACCATGTAAAACATGTGAGCACCATGTAAAACATGTGGGCACCATGTAAAACATGTGAGCACCATGTAAAACATGTGAGCACCATGTAAAACATGTGGGCACCATGTAAAACATGTAGGCACCATGTAAAACATGTGGGCACCATGTAAAACATGTGAGCACCATGTAAAACATGTAGGCACCATGTAAAACATGTAGGCACCATGTAAAACATATGGGCACCGTATACACAAGGAAGATGTAGACATCATGTACACAGGAAACAGGTGGGCACCATGTACACAAGGAAGATGTAGACATCATGTACACGAATTCCAATGCAGAGTTTTGTACATGGAAAAAGATAAAGGTAGTTTAAGGGTAATTTAGCGAAGAACAGTGTATATAATGAGGTATATGTACATATATGGTATATGGTATGTCGACAGATATTCACTTTATTCAGTGGATGTTGTTTGACTACCATAGAGTGCCTTTTTACTCTGTCTCTTGTCTTGATGATGCCGTTGTCATAGGGTCACTTGTTCACCTTTTGATGTTCATCATCGAGTACCATCTCCGCAACTAAGGTTGGCTACCATGGAGCGCCATTCTTCTCTGTCTCTTGCTTTGTGGGTGCAGGTTGTCATAGGCTGGTTTGTCCGTCTTTTGATGTTACTCGTCAATGTTAGTCTTGGTCTGCCTCTGCCTCTTTTACCTTGTATTTTCCCCTCCAGGATTACTTTTAGTAGGCTGTTGTGTCTTTAAACATGGCCCGATAATCCCATTTGTCTTGTTTGGATTGTGTTTAGTAGTTCTCTTCTCATTTTAGTAGTTTTAAGACTTCATCATTTGTTTTCTTTTCCTTTCATCTAATTCTACATATTCTTCTATATATCAACATTTCAAATGTTTCAACTCTCTGTATCTGTTTTGATGTTATCATACCATTTTAGTCTTGATCTCTCTCTACTTCGTCTACCTTGTACCTTCCTTTCCATTATAACTTTTTTTTTTTTTTTGGTACAAAGTTTCTGCACCATATAGGAATGGTGAGTAAATACAGCATTTTGAATTCGTAGTTTTTTCGGATATTATTTGTTTTGTACATTTTTTATGTTTTAAAAAATCTTTTTGCATCTTCTTTTCTTATGTTTATTTCTGTCTTATAATTTCTATAATATGTTATGATATGTCCAGGATAGCTATATTCTTGAGTTCTTTCTGGGTTTTTTTTCCATTTTACTAATTATAATCAATTAATAATCATTATCAGTTTATAATTTATAATCAATCACTTTATAATATAAAACTTATAATCAATCTGCTTGTTGCAGGAGCTACTGAGTTAATGGTTCTCTGCACACCGTGAGCTGTGTGTCTCATCCGTTTTGATCATGTTTCGATATTCCAATTGTTTACGATGAATGATGATATCGTATGACAGGGAACAGTTGGTTGTTTCACGCCTAATAGGAATGTGGTGCTAGTGACCATATTTTTCTATACCACGTCATATTATTGGATGATGGGGCCAATACCACGCCAGGCCGTCAACACTTGCCAAAAAAAAATCCCTGGTACCCGTTTTTAGAGGCTGAGTGAACCCGGAGCCGTGTTGATCATAACAAAAATCCACCGCTTCTGGTGATCGAATCCGGGCTCTTCAGATTAGGAAGCGGGCACACTAAACAGTCAATTTGGTTAAATACAACAATAACAATTTTCAACTCAAATGTTAAGTCGGTCCTATTATATGGCAGCGAAACGTGGAGAACAACAAAATTGACAACCACGAAGGTACAGACTTTCATTAATGGATGCTTACGCAGAATAAAGGGATGGAAATGGCAGGACAAAGTCACTAACGTAGAATTATGGAAATGTACCGGTCAAATACCAGTGGATAAAGAGATACAGCGAAGACGATGGTGATGGATAGGACACACATTGCGGAAGCCAACTGAGAGTATTACACAACAGGCCTTTTTTTGGGAATCCCCAGGGGAAAAGACAAAGAGGAAGACCAAGAAATTCTTGGAGAAGACAGATCGAAGCAGAGATGAAGATGACGGGGAAGACATGGAATGATCTTAAAAGAATTGCAAAAAACAGAACGACTTGGAAAGTGTTTGTTGAAGACCTATGCTCCACAGGGAGCTAAAAGGTAGAAGAAGAAGACACTAAACAGTCAACCACCAAGGCTTTCCGATACAAACTAACTTCCCAATAATTGCAGGCATAAAATAAACTGTTATTTGCTTCAGCATATATATATATATATTGTTGTTGCTAACTTTCATTATTTTAAATAAAGTTTGGAATTTTGTTCAACAACTCCAGACCAACACTCCAGAAGTTACGAAACTATCATATTCAATTATAAGTAAACTAGCATTGGGGCAGATTTCTTAACATGCGCAGGTAGGTTTATCTTGTTGAAGGAAACTAGTCTGACGATGGAGTTCATGGCAGTAACTATGGCAACAATTTTGCTTGAGATGTCGACTTTCATCCACGTTTGCTTTCTCAGTGACTCATTGAGCGTGTTCAAGAAGTGGTGAAGTGTGTCTGATGGTCAAGGCTGATTAATCCTATTCTATTCTATTCTATTCTATTCTATTCTATTCTATTCTATTCTATTCTATTCTATTCTATTCTATTCTATTCTATTCTATCCACTGAACCAGTTTCAGTGCGCTCTGGAATTTCGGATATCCGCTCTACCACTTATCACAGCTTTTCCAAAAATGCATCGGGAAAATCCGTTGACAAAGGTCGCTCCGTGTACGTCCTACTTAACTACACAGGCGACGATTCCAAACCTTTTTAGTTGCCTCTTACAACATGCATGGCAGATAGCAATGGGCTATATCGTTTTCTCCCTCACTATAGGGTCCACGATAGCCACACGTGGACAGAGCTGATTCAAATATGATTCATTTTTGTGTCAGGACATTCCGGTGTAAGAGGGAATGAATAGACTCACAGTCTTGGCTGTTGTGGAGAATAGATGAGCAATGGACCGCGCTGCCATAAGTATTCACAAGGACTAGATGAGTGAGTGATTCAGTCAATTAATGTGAATCTACACCTTTGAATAGACTGTAATGAATCAATACTCTTGAATAGACTGCAAGAGCTTCACGACAGAAGGGATGATGCCTGTCAAGAACTTCACGACAGAAGAGGTGATGCCTGTCAAGAGCTTCACGACAGAGGGGATGATGCCTGTCAAGAGCTTCACGACAGAAGAGGAGATGTCTGTCAAGAGCTTCACGACAGAAGAGGTGATGCCTGTCAAGAGCTTCACGACAGAGGGATGATGCCTGTCAAGAGCTTCACGACAGAAGGGATGATGCCTGTCAAGAGCTTCACGACAGAAGAGGTGATGCCTGTCAAGAGCTTCACGACAGAGGGGATGATGCCTGTCAAGAGCTTCACGACAAAAGAGGTGATGCCTGTCAAGAGCTTCACGACAGAAGAGGTGATGCCTGTCAAGAGCTTCACGACAGAGGGGATGATGCCTGTCAAGAGCTTCACGACAGAAGGGATGATGCCTGTCAAGAACTTCAGGACAGAAGGAATGATTGCCAGTCAAGAGCTTCACGACAGAAGAGGTGATGCCTGTCAAGAGCTTCACGACAGAGGGGATGATGCCTGTCAAGAGCTTCACGACAGAAGGGGTGATGCCTGTCAAGAGCTTCACGACTGAAGAGGTGATGCCTGTCAAGAGCTTCACGACAGAGGGGATGATGCCTGTCAAGAGCTTCACGACAGAAGGGGTGATGCCTGTCAAGAGCCTCACGACAGAAGAGGTGATGCCTGTCAAGAGCTTCACGACAGAGGGGATGATGCCAGTCAAGAATCGTTACGTACAGAAGCCTGGTAAATCAGCACAGAGCTGGAGTTGTCAGTCGCTACACGTTGAGGCATACATTCTTTCTTTCTGTCGTTCACACGATGACTACTAAAGGAATTGACTATTCTCTTCTTTATCTGTCCTTAGAAGGACGTCAAGCGGACGAAGATAGGCTGCGTTGTAGTTTGCAGTAGAACTGTGATATTCGCGCATTAACACATCCGATATTTCGACTTAACACATCCGTTATTTCGACTTAACACATCCGATATTTCGACTTAACACATCCGATATTTCGACTTAACACATCCGATATTTCGACTTAACACATCCGATATTTCGACTTAACACATCCGATATTTCGACTTAACACATCCTATATTTCGACTTAACACATCTGATATTTCGACTTAACACATCCGATATTTCGACTTAACACATCCTATATTTCGACTTAACACATCTGATATTTCGACTTAACACATCCTATATTTCGACTTAACACATCCGATTTCAGCATGTTTTTTTTTTGAGTGCCAGCTTGTCTTCTCTCTTCGCTCCCTATTCGCTTGGCCAGACTAGACAAGTTAGTCTGTTTTTCAGGCACCACTGAGAGGTGGAGTAGGATCTGGATGGTTTCAAAGTTCACCGATCCTGGCGCAAGCCATCAGCTGTGCAACGCTGAAAACTTCCAGCTCTGCTGCTGCGAGGCGCCCTTACCTCCAAAGGCAAATATTCGAGCTGGACAACACTTGATAGTTTCAAGTCAGATAATGCTGTCTATACTAACAATGATTTTGGAGTTTGAAGAGTTAAAGTACCTTTATCGTTACATAAGCTCCACACTGAAATAAAATGTATCAATGTCAGCTCCAAAACTCTTTGATTTTAGTGCAAATATAACATTCTTCTTCTACCTTTCAGCTCCCTGTGGAGCATAGGTCTTTAACAAACACTTTCAGCTCCCTGTGGAGCATAGGTCTTCAACAAACAATTTCAGTTCCCTGTGAAGCATAGGTCTCCAAAAAACACTTTCAGCTCCCTGTGGAGCATAGTTCTTCAGCAAACACTTCCAGCTCCCTGTGGAGCATAGGCTTTCAACAAACACTTTCCACTTTCCAAGTCGTTCTGTTTCTTGCCATTCTTTTAAGATCACTCCATGTCTTCCCCATCATCTTCATCTCTGCTTCTGTCTGTCTTCTAAGAGAATTTCTTGGTCTTCCTCTTTGTCTTTTCCGTGGGGATTCTAAAAAATTGTTGTGTAATACTCTCAGTTGGTTTCCGCAGTGTGTCCTATCTAGCGCCATCGTCTTCGCTGTATCTCTTTATCCACTGATATTTGACTGGTATATTTCCATAAGTCTATGTTAGTGATTTTGTCCTGCCATTTCCATCCTTTTATTCTGCGTAAGCATCCATTAATGAAAGTCTGTATCTTCAATGTAATAGTCTAGTCATGGATTACAGTGGGTAAGGTTTCCTCTGTGTAGTAAGGCGTGTCTCGTAGTGTTTTGTGAAGCATAGTAATGAAGTAACTGGACGTGTAAGGAGTGAAGAAAGAAATCTAACTCATTCCTGAAGTTGTGGTGACGTAGTCGTGTTTACATGCGTCTCAAGACAAAAAAAGAATTACCATCTTCAATGTACACATGAACTGAAAGTATTACACGCAAAATTACCATCTTCACTGTACACATGAACTGAAAGTAGCACACACAAAATTACCATCTTCAATGTACACATGAACTGAAAGTAACACACACAAAATTACCATCTTCAATGTACACATGAACTGAAAGTAACACACACAAATTACCATCTTCACTCTGAACACATGAGCTGAAAGTAACACACACAAATTACCATCTTCACTCTGAACACATGAACTGAAAGTAACACACACAAAATTACCATCTTCAATGTACACATGAACTGAAAGTAACACACACAAAATTACCATCTTCACTCTGAACACATGAGCTGAAAGTAACACACACAAAATTACCATCTTCACTCTGAACACATGAACTGAAAGTAACACACACAAAATTACCATCTTCACTGTACACATGAACTGAAAGTAACACACACAAAATTACCATCTTCACTCTGAACACATGAACTGAAAGTAACACACACAAAATTACCATCTTCACTGTACACATGAACTGAAAGTAACACACACAAAATTACCATCTTCACTGTACACATGAACTGAAAGTAACACACACGCAATGCACGCATTCAAGACGTTCGAGGAAAGATGGGGCAGAAAAAAAGGAGGGAAAAGAAAAGAAAAATAAAACAACGTACAGACAAAGTTTCATCATCATCGAGTGCCATCTCCGCAACGAAATTTGGCTACCATGGAGCGCCATTCTGCTGTGTCTCTTGCTTTGATGGTGCAGGTTGTCATACGCTGGTTTGTCCATCTTTTTATGTTACTCGTCCATATTAGTCTTTGTCCTCCTCTGCCTCTTTAACTTGTATTTTCCCCTCCAGGATTACTTTTAGTAGGCCGTTATATCTTTTAACATGACCCAAAAATCGCATTTGTCTTGTTTAAATTGTGTTTAGTAGTTCTCTTTTCATTTTTAGTTTTTTTAAGACTTCATCGTTTGTTTAATTTTCCTTCCATCCAATTCTACCTATTCGTTACAAGCAAAGTCTACTGTGCAGTTAATACTGCCCTGAGCCTGGGCAGTTTCAGGTTGTCTGTGATTTTCATAATTCAGAGAGCGCTTACACGAGAAAGATTACCCTACCATACTAACGCTATGGCCTATGCAGCTTGTGGCCCGAAAGAGGACACCTTAAGAGCATATTGAGATGCTGTGCTCAATTAGCTCTAGTAAATAGAAAATATGCAGCCCCTCTCCATATGAACAGATTACTATCTCTTGAAAAAGTGGTGAAAGGCGCCTTACATGTTCCGAAGTGAAGTTTCTGAGCATAGACACTTTCAATATCTCCGCTGTTCCGGAGTGTAGTCATCGTGGTCTTTGTCATTTTCACTCGCCAATGGCGCATAAAATATCCCCTCGCTGTGGCCTCAACAACAAACATTATGTCTGTCAATGCAGACCCACTTGTTCCTTTTCCCAAGACGCTCGTGTGACAAAAGAAATCTCGGAAAAATGTACTCTCCAACTGTGTCGTGCTATTCTTAACCATTGAGGCTGTCACATCAGTTGCTTGACACCGAGGGCGCACATCTTTTACTGCCAGTTCAACTGTGAACTTTGCTGGTAGATTATCGTCCCATGTCTTTGTTTGCGCGTCGTTCAATTCTGAAAACTCAGGAAACTTTCTATCTCCCTGAGTTAGTTTAACTCGAAAGTATCCGACAAACAAGTTTTTTTCCTGGGAATTGCTCAAATCTTGAGCTTTACATCGAGGTCTAGTCGCTGCTCCAAGTGAAGAAAGATCGGAAACTGCATTACCCAAGAACGCGTGGCGACTGTTTGTCTAAACAGGTGGATCAAGACTACAGTAATTACCTAAATCAGGAAATGTCAAAAATGTGTCTTCAATTTATTTAATTTATATGTTGGTCTATATTAGATGGCTTTATTTGATGTATTTATGAGAATATGTTTGGATGTGTGAACGTTCAGCAAGACATCGTGCGCATATGATATCATGTGAACATATATGGTATCCTATATATATATATATTATATATATATATATATATATATATATATATATATATATATATATATATATATATATATGTCTTATGCGCATATATACAGGGCTGTGCTTACGTCTCAATAAACTAAGAAATTATCGAAGGCAAACATCTGTTTGATATAATATATAATTTTCAGAAGGGAGATGGGAAAGGGAAGGGGTTTAGAAGCTGATTGCTTATCCTGCGGAGAAATCCTGGTTTCATAATGTTGGTGAAATTAGTTTCACATTTCTGTAAAGTTTATGTGAAATTTAAGTGAATTTAAAATGAACAAACTACATGACATGTTAAACTTTGGTAAACTTCTGCCACGCCCAGTAAGATACTTTGAGTATACAAATTAGTTATCAAGAATATACATGTGTCTGTATGTGTATCTGTGTGTGTGTGTTTGACATAAGTCAATCTTCTCCTTTTTCTTTCCTTCGTCATTTACTTTTCAGCTTCGAGGGGAAACACAATTTACGGTCTCAGTTTTTGTTGTTGTTGTTTTTCCTTCTGTTGGTCTCTCCTGCTGTTATGTTTTTCTAATCGTCAATGAATCCGTAATCATTTCTCATTTTTATTCCTTTAAAAACCTATATTCCATTTAAGAAAATTTGGCTCAGGAAGTAAATAAGCTTTGTCTGTGGAGAAGACGCATTGTATCCAACTATGTATATGTTAATTCGATAATTAATTTGGTGTGTGTGTGGTGGGGGAGGAAGGGGGAGGGGAGACGACGTACGGCTAACATTT